>CM019694.1:43537342-43577342 GCA_009760885.1 Achatina immaculata
TACTGACTCCATCGCTGCACTACACTCTCATTTTCGGATATTGAATCGCCATTATCGTCGTTTACAATCATAGTTTGGTCTAAGTGCTCTCTTCTCTTTCTCATTGCGCTGATCTTTTTATAAATGATTGTCCTAGATTCTTTATGATTGTTGTTTAAAGCCTAACTGTCTTCCTGCCGTGATTTTACCTTTGCTTCTTTTATTATCCGCTTAGAGTGTCTTCTTACAGGTAGATATTCAATGTAGTGTAGATCCTCTTTACTTTTCATCCATTCTTTATATTTATGTTTCTTTTCTTTTACAGCCTCTTTCACCTCATCATTCCACCATGTTATTATTTTCATTTCTCTACCTCCTTTTTTCATAGTACCACATGTTTTATTTCCTGCTTGCATAAAGCTGGTTTTACACAAGGCCCGTTTCTTTTCATTGATTTTATTTCTGTTGGTAAGTTCATGAAGAGTTCTCCGCTTTTCTTCTCACATTCTTCTTTCACATTCTCTTCCTTGATCTTGCACCCAAATACTCATGTCGTTTAATATCCATAAAATAATATCTGTTTAATCTTCCTTACTAGACAGACATCTTCAATATGAAGTTCTTACGTTATGGATATATCTGATCTTGTGTCGTGCCCATGATATTTGAAGGAGTTTTTAGAAGCATTTCCATTCACGGGCATTTATATGTTTCTCAGCTGTTTTGTTAAGTAACCAGGTCTCACAGGCATATGTTGCGATGGGAAAGATGCAGACAATTTGTTTAGTTCCATCTTTTCCTCCACGCAGCATCTTCTCTCTCTCTCTCTCTCTCTCTCTCTCTCTCTCTCTCTCTGAACCTTTAGAGCCCAGGGCACATGGGACTTCGCAAGGGTTTTCCACAAATGCCTGTCCTTCGCCTTTTTTTCTGCTCTTGCCCAGGTAAGCTCTCTATTGCTCAACATCCTTTCTGTTGTTCTTCTCCATGTCTCTTTTGGTCTACCCTTACTTCTGCTCCCCTGTGGTGTCCATCTTAGTGCTATTTTTGGTATTGAGTTTTCAATCATTCGGAGCACATGTCCCAAACATCGCCAGCGTCTTTCCTCAATAATTGTTGTCAGTGGTTTCATCTGCATTTCTGCTGATAAGATGTTATTTCTTATGGTGTTTGGCCAAAATATTTTTCTAATTCTTCGTAAACATTTAGTCTGGAAAGAATTCAACTTGTTTTCTATGGTTTTGGTGATTTTCCAGCATTCACTTCCATAGAGTAGTACACTTAGAACATTACTTTTAAATATCCTGATTTTCATATTTATGCTTAGTTTTTTTTATTTCCATATAGTCTGCAGCATTTCAAAATCCTGGTTTGCTCTATTAAGTCTGCTGTTGATGTTCTCTGTGCTGTGTCAATTTTCTACTACTCTATTGCCAAGGTATACATTTCGTTGACCTCCTCCACTAACTTGTTATCTACTCTGAGTACATTTCTGTTGTTCACATTTTGCTTCATTAACTTTGTCATTCCTACGTTGATCTTTAGTCCTATGTTGTTTGCATTCTGAGTTAGCTTGTTTATTTTATCTTGCATATCTTTGTGACTGCTTGATAATAGACAAATGTCGTCCTCAAAGTCAAGGTCCTCCAGCACTGTGTCAAGGGTCTATTGTAATCCTCTGCGTTTGTCTGATGTTGCCTCCTTCGTTAACCAGTCTACTGCCAAGATAAATAATGTTGGTGATAGTACACATCCCTGTTTCACTCCTGTTTGTACCCTAAAGCTGCTGGAGGTATGTTCTCCACAGATAACTTTGCACTGAAAACCCTCGTATAGGGCTTTGATTACATTAACTATTTTATGAGGGAGGCCATGCCATCTTAGGATTTTCCACAGTGCATCTCTGTTGACACTGTCAAAGGCTTTCTCAAAATCTATGAATAATGCATATGTTGTGCTATGCCACTCATTTGCCTGTTCTAATATTTGTCTAAGTACAAATATGAGGTCTATGCATGATCTTCCTAATTTATTGGTGAGTGGCAGTAGGGTAATGACTCTCCAGTTCCCGCAATCACTGAGGTCACCCTTCTTTGGTAGTTTTACTATCAGCCCAGTTTTCCACTCCTCTGGGGCTTTTTCTAGATCCCAAAGTTGTTGTAATATCCGGCAAAGTTGTTTTGGTGTTTCTGTTTCTTCTGCTTTCAACATCTCATCAGTCACTTCATCTTCACCTGGTGCCCTCTCTGATTTTAGCTTCTTTATTGCCTCCTTTACTTCACTTATTGTTATTGGTCATGTATTGATGTTTAGTTCCGTTTTTGCTTCAGGTATGTCTATTGTTTGTTCTGCCTGTGTTCTGTTTAGTAGGGTGTTAAAGTGTTCCCTCCATCTTTCAATTTTTTCTCTTTCTCCACTGACCAGTTGTCCATTGTGTGTTTTTACTGCACTTTCACATTTTATGTTGAAGTTACCTGTCATCTGCTTTGTGATTTTATATATGGTTTTCATGTCATTTGTATATGCTGCTTTCTCTGCTGTTTCTGCTAAGTTGTCATAATATTGACGTTTATCTTGACGGCATGATTCCTTCACTTCTTTGTCTTTTTGTGTATAATTACTTAAAACTCGTTCTTTAAGCCGTTGTGATTTTGTATTAAGTAATGTTTTCTTGATTTCAAATGTGGTCTCGCTTATCCATTCCTCGTTTCTCCGTTTCCGATATCCCAGCACCTCTTTTGCTATTTCCTGTAGTGTTTTATTGAACTCTAATATGGACATTTCTGCTTCGTCTTGTAGGACACTGAAGCGGTTCTTAAGTACTATTGAGAATTCATTTCTTGTTTGCTGGTCTATCAGTTTTCTTGTATCAAAATGTATCTTTCTGTGTTCTCCGATTTTGGCTTTCCTTAATTTTAGTTTTATTTTTGCTACCAGAAGGTTGTGATCACTTCCTACATCTGCTCCTTTCCTTGCTCGCACATCTTGTAGTGACCGTTTCCACTTGTTTATTAGTATGTGATCGATTTGGTTTTCTGTGGTTTTATCTGATGACCTCCAAGTCACCTTATGGATGTTTTTGTGTTGGAACATTGTCCCTCTGATGGTCATCATGTTTTCTTCACAGAAACTGCACAGTCTTTCTCCATTTTCATTTATTTCTCCGATTCCTTCTCTTCCCATGATTCTTCTTCTATCTTCATTTCCTTCACATACTTTTGCATTGAAGTCGCCAAAGATGAGTAGCATATCATGCTTGGGTATTGTTTCTACTGTTGCTTGGAGGCTGTTGTAAAAATCTTCTTTTAATTCCTATTCAGCTGCTTCTGTTGGTGCATAACAAACTATAATACACAACTTCGTGAATCTTGAGTTGAACCGTGCATATAATAATCACTCATTTATTGGGGTTAATTTCAGCATTGCTCTTGATGCTTCTTTTGTTATAATCAATGCTACTCCTCCTTCATGAAGATCTTCTTTACCTGACCATATTATTGTATCTTCTGTGTGCTGTGTTGTTAATTTCCTTCTGCCTTGTCCTGTCTATCTTGCTTCTTGTATTCCTAGTATGTCTAGTTTGTATCTGTGCATTTCCTTTATGGTTTGTGCTAGTTTTCCAGTCTGGTTTAGTGTTCTTACATTCCAGCTGCCTATTTGCATCTTGTGTTTAGGTTAAAGGAGGTCTGCAGTCGGGCTGGGGACTTCCAGTGGCTGGCTTTCATCCACAACCTTCATGGGCTCAGTTTACTGATAAGCATTTCTCCTTCCACCTGCATTTGTTTTTTCCCTTGCTTCCGTTTCTGTAGCAGTCTGATAGTTTTTTTTTAAAGATATGGTTGCTGGCCCTGTGCTGAACCCTCCTTAGTCGCCTTTTACGATCATGCGTGGTAGGGTACAGTGGTCCTATTCTTTGTAGATCCCGGGTACCACACGGGGGGCAGCATCTTCAGTTGTTTTATTTTTTAGCGATAAATGTGATTCTTTCAATTTCCGTCATCTATCTATCTGTCTATCTATCTTTCTATCTATCTATCTATCTATCTATCTATCTATCTATCTATCTATCTATCTATCTATCTATCTTTCTATCTGTCTATCTGTCTATCTATCTATCTATCTATCTATCTATCTAAAAATCCGTCAGTCCTTCCTTCCGTCCAACAATCCATCCTTACATCACTCACTGCATCCATCCATCCATCATGCATCCATCCATCCATCCATCCGTCCGTCATTTTGTTAATTCATCCATCCATCCATCCATCATCCATCCATCCATTAATCCATCCATCCATCCATCCATCAGTACATCCAGTGATTCTCTATTTATTAACATTGTTATAAATTTTGATATCTGTGGAAGGTATTTTAGAGAAGACTATCTTGGAAGGATACATAGGAAGACATGGTAGTATTGTACCACGGGTATATGAGTTATATTTTTGCTGATATAAGGGATATAATTAATAATTATAGTAGAGTCACGTATGATATAGTACCTTAAGATCCGAACTAATAACACAGTATTTCACATTTTACATTTAGACGGAATTTCAAGCGAATATGATAGTCGCCTTTCTGTCTGTGTAAACAGGAGAGACATTGTAATTACATAGTTGTAATTTCACAAGATGTTTGTTTAAGGTAGATTTAGTTCACAGTAATAAGGAATTCATACGATACTACTTTTTAGGGTAGATTTTTAGGAAGGATGAGTAAAGTTCAGAGGAAGGTTTAAAAGCCTGATTTTTGTGAAGGTGGATTATTCTTGTGTTTTTGTATCAGTCAGTAGTAGACTTAAGTGAATTTTTCTAGCAGTCATTAGCATACTTAAGTGAATTTTTGTAACAGTTACTAGCAAACTTAAGTGAGTTTTTGTAGCAGTCAGTAGCAGACTTAAGTTGGCTTTTTTAGCAGTAAGTAGCAGTCTTAAGTGCGATCAGTCATGTCTTAGTTCGGGTGTAGTAACGTTTTTGTTGTCATTACTAGGACACAGTTTTCGGTATTATTATGTAGGAATTATATAGTGGCGTAATTATAAAGGCTAGAGGGTGTTGTGTTATATCCATTCTTGGAAGATGAATTGTTATTCTGTAGATGTTACACATTCCAGAATTTGGAAGTAGTAATTTCTTGTAAGTTTCTTGTGGTAGAATGTTTTTACTATTGGCATGGACTGCGTGCCAGGGAATTTTCATATTACATGTTTGTAACTGACGTATGGCAGCAGATTTTCTCCATTGTCATTTCCATCATCACCATCTTCTTCCTCATCAATAAATTTGATGTCTATTGAATGTGAATCTACTCTCTTGGCTGTTACTAACGTCTTGTATTGTTGTTAAGTACAAAGCTTGTAAGTTGAAGTCTAGTTGTACTGTTGTTATCTAGCGGGAAGAAAGGGGTTGCCTGGGTGTAAATGTTCTCTGAGTATAATGAAGAACACACACAGGAAAACTCTTAGATCAATCTATCTGTTTAACTTGATCCTGAGAGAGTTAACAAACTACCAATTAGTTGTTCCTCTAGAACCTTTGAGACAACACTAGCTTCTAGTTGTGCTCTAGCTGTAGAGCAAGGATCCTTCTTCTTCACATATAAAGATATGTTTTTCCTGTTCATTCAAGTAACAAGGATACTCATTTAGACCAAGGAGAAGATGGTTGTAAGACATCGTTGATAATCTGCACATGGAACCATTAGCAGCAGGGACTCTTGCTTACAATCGAGAGCTCTACAGATGAGCTTTTAGAGACGCAAAGCTCCTCAAGAGAAAGGCAAATGACTGACTGACTGATCTATATAGCTAACAAAAATTAAACGCATAGTTTTTAATATAATGCAACTATTCTACTTAAAAACTAAAATGAACATTTACTAGAAGACTAGCAACAGTACAAACAAATATGCTAACGAACAATTAATGTAAGCTTGGTATATGTTTGCTACTAACATTTACAGTAATGACGGAGATACTCTATTTCTGAAATGTGTGGTACAGTAAGTATAATAATACCGAAAGTCAAGATTTTAATTTTTAACACATATGAACTACAACATTATGTTTTATAATTAAAATTCTTACCAGCTGTATTAATATTTTCCAATACGGAATGAAAAAATACGATACTATTGATATAAGTGAAATTGCTTCATATTTTCTGCTAACAACATTTCGCTTTGAAAGAAAGGAAATACATGAAACAAAATAAAAGTAATTCAGTAAAAAAGGAATGGAAAAACTAATTATGTCAGTCCGTAAGAACAGTGAAGAGAAAACTTCTATCTTAATCTGAAGAAAACTAAATTGATGACAACTGACAAAACAAATAAGGTAGTTGAAATATGTAGTTGTATCAATGAGGAAAGAGTGGAGGAGGTGGAGAGTTTTGAATATCTTGGATCATTATTAACTAATAGTAGAGATGCAATGAGGGACATTAAAAGGAGGAAATCTATCGCTCTTCAGAAAATTAAACAACTAAAGAAGTTGTGAAGAGGAACAGACAGAAGTACAAAAATATGATTTTCAAGGACATGGATCTTTCCCATCTAAACATGTGCTGTGAGAACTGGACAGTTAACAAAACAGTTGTGAAACACATAAGTGCCTTTGAATGTAAATGCTACAGAAGAGTCCTTCAAATATCATGGACACAAAAGAGAACAAATATATCCATACTACAAGAACTTGATATTCAGAAAGGGCGGATAGTAAAGAGGAAATGCACAGAAAACTTAAATACGAGGGGTAGTCACTAAGTAACTCGCAAATGTCTGTTACACAAAAAACTAAATGTGACAGTAATTTGAAAAGTTTTAATTTTTGAACCTACATTATTCCCCTATTTCTCAACTTAATCGCCACCAACATTGATACATGTGTCCCATCGTGTAATCAGTGATAGAATATTGATTGCGTAAAAATCGAGAGTCCGATTTCTGAACCATTTTTTTACTTTTGTTTCCACCTCTTCGTCACTCGAGAATCTTCTCCCGCCAAGGTGGTTTTTCAATAGACCAAACAGGTGAAAATCACTTGGTGCTAAGTCAGAACTATAAGGTGGATGTTCAAGAACTTCACAACCCACCTGGCTAATTTTCTCTTGGGTTAAGCGAGCCGTATGTGGTTTGACACTATCTTGAAGGAGAAGCACACCTCTAGTCAGCAGACCAGGACGTTTTCTTCGAATTACATCCCGTAGCATCGACAGAACTTCACAGTACGATACACAAATGCTGCAATGACCAAATCGGTTCATTCTGTGTTCATCATTCAGATCTCTGGGTACCCAACGTCAGCAACCTTTCCGAAAATTCAATTGCTCATGCATTATTCTGTAGGCTAAGCCATGTGAAGATCTATTGCACTTGCTACACTGTCTATCGTAACTCATTTATTGGCTCTGATAATCTCATTCATACGTTGCACAGTCTCTTCTGATGCAATCAGAACAAGACGGCAAAGTCTGACTTTGTCAACAATTTCGGTGCATCCCTCAGAAAAAATTTTTTACCCGTTTACGTGATAAATAGATTTTTGTATAAACTGTAATCATTTCCTTATGAATGTCCTCAACTGAATGTCCTCTAGCCCACAGAAATCGCACTATACTTCTCTGTTCTTCTTTCGTACATACTAACAATCATTTGTTATTGCTTTGCGCTGCGCACGTAACTCCCAGCGACCCATACACACATCTATCATAAAATTAGGTAATGTTACTATATAAGGATATATTTAAATACTATGTGATAACTGTAACTGATAAAATATTTCAATTTGCGCGTAACTTAGTGATTTCCGATCATATCTATCTATTTATCTATCTATCTATCTATCTATCTATCTATCTATCTATCTATCTATCTATCTATCTATCTATCTATCTATCTATCTATCTATCTATCTATCTATCTATCTATCTATCTATCTATCTACCTACCAACCTATCTATCTATCTATCTATCTATCTATCTATCTATCTATCTATCTATCTATCTATCTATCTATCTATCTATCTATCTATCTATCTATCTATCTATCTATCCTGTCGTTTGCATTTCTACATGTCTGTTTTCTGCTCTTTGATTCCAGTTGCTTCTTATATGTAAACTTCTTTTGTTTCCTGGTTTAAGCGTTTTTTTTTTGTCTTTTGTTTCGAAAATCATATTCAGCAGAACTTTCGCTATTAAATTATATATATATATATATATATATATATATATATATAAGTACGATTTTCATTTAGACTGTTACAATCTCGTATTATAGTGTATTAACATTTCAAGTTTCGAAGTTATTATTATTAACTATTATAATATTATAACAAATAGTGATGAATCGCATGTTTGTTTCTGATCCGAATTTCCGATCTAATTGAAACACTTAAAAGAAGATAACCAGTATACAGTAATGCTCACAACATGAAGAAATATAAATATTAGAGGAAAAAAATGGGTTACACTTTTAATGTGTATCTACATAAAAATTCAAACAGTGAACATAATATTGATTTTCTGTTCTTTGCAAAAGGGCAAGTAATGCTTCGAAATGTTTCAGTTATTCTCTTACGACACAAACAAACGACTATTCAATTCTGTATCAAACACTCACGGACTGTAAGATGTACAGAAGAGAAAACCAACATAATAAATTTATTTAACAACAGTGTTTAGCTAACTTCTCGATTTATGAAGTTGTAGACAAAACTTTAACACAGGCATTAATTTCACAAAATCAGTTTCATTAAAAATATTATACGATAAGAAAATTCGACGCCCATTTGTTTAACAAAAGTGTACGAAATTTTAAAACATCAATAAAGGGCTATTTTTTCTATGTCTTTCTGCCAACATAATAACTACCTATCTGTCTGTCTATCTCTCTGTCTGTTTGTCTGTTTTTCTGTCTGTCTCTACACTGGTGTAATTATATATCAATACATCCAACATCCATCTATCAACAAATTCATCCATCCGTCCTTTCATTCTTAAATTCATCAATCCATCCATTTTTACAATTATCCATCAATCCATCCTTACAATCAGCCATCTATCCATCCATCCATAATACTCCAAATCTTTATGTAATGTACAGTGTTGTCACATACTCATCATTTTGAATCTGAGACAAAAAGACAGTCAATGGAGTGGCATCAATCGCAATCACCACGAAGAAAGAAATTCAAGACAACTCCTTCAGCTGGAAAGGTCAAGATCACTGTCTTTTGGGACAATGAAGGTGTGATTCTTGTGAATATTATGCCATGTGGAGAGACAATCAGTTCTCAAGCTTACATTAAGACATAAAAACTTAGTCAATGTTTTCGCAGAGTTCAGCCGTATAATAATCCAGCAGACCTGCTTCTCCTTCACGACAATGCGCGCCCTCACGCAGGTTTGACAACACGGGAAGCAATCAACAAGTTGAGTTACACTGTACTACACCATCCACCATTTAGTCCCGATTTGGCACCCTCTGATTTCCATCTATTTAATCCACGTAAATATGCACTCCGAAGGGTAAGATTTGAAGATGACGAAGTAGTGATTCATGCAGTGAAGAAATGGCTACATAATCAAGTGAAAATCTGGTACGGGCTAGGAGTACATTGTTATCATGAATTTGACTTGCCTCTGATGGCATATTGAGTAGCTTGTCGAAGTACTGACTCCATTGCTACACTACACTCTCATATTCGGATATTGGATCGCCATTATCGTCGTTTACAATCATAGTTTGGTCTAAGTGCTCTCTTCTCTTTCTCATTGCGCTGATCTTTTTTATAAAAGATTGTCCTAGATTCTTTGTGATTGTTGTTTAAAGCTTAACTGTATTCCTGTCGTGATTTTACCTTTGCTTCTTTTATTACCCGCTTAGAGTGTCTTCTTACAGGTAGATATTCAGTGTAGTGTAGATCCTCTTTACTTTTCATCCATTCTTTATATTTATGTTTATTTTCTTTTACAGCCTCTTTCACCTCATCATTCCACCACGTTATTATTTTCGTATCTCTATCTCTTTTTTTCATAGTAACACATGTATCATTTCCTGCTTACGAACAGGTAGTTTTAAAGAAAGCCCGTTTCTTATCATTGATTTTATCTATCTATCTATCTATCTATCTATCTATCTATCTATCTATCTATCTATCTATCTATCTATCTATCTATCTATCTATCTATCTATCTATCTTTCTATCTATCTATCTATCTATCTATCTATCTATCTATCTATCTATCTATCTATCTATCTATATTTATCTATCAGGAAAGCTACCACTAGTCTAATGTGATCGGACGTGTTTATTTTAGCTCCTACATTTTGATTTTTACCAGTGTCATTTTATAAGATTGTGATGTGAAATGGATACCACTGGAATTCACTTGTGTTTGTGCTTGTGGTGAAATATGTGAACTTTTTAAAATCCATGTAGTTTGTTAAATATTTATCAAAATGTTAGAATAGTATATATAACATATATAAGCTCTTTGTCCAATACTGGCCTAGCCAGTGACCACGCGGCTCATTGTAACTAGGTCATCGTGTGGCCAGGCGTGACTACAATGGCTGGCATAATGTATTGCGTCATAAGCTGACAATGTTATCTTGTAGTAGAGACGATGATGTAGAAGATGATGTAGAAGAAGCTAGCCAGGCAAGAAGACGGGATGGACTGCGGCCGGCGGCTGTAAAGAATTACTCCCTGAACAAAAGAAAAGCGATAAATACCAAGCTCCGTGGCTGCGACAAAGTCCCCGGCCTAACAATAACAAGGACCAACGAGGGACAATGCTTGGTCGTTCTTTTCAACAACACACTCGATTATGAGTGTGTGAAAAAAGTGTTCAGGGAGTACTATCACGACCACACAGAAGAGAGGGCAGATAAAAATGGTGCACATTTGGAGGACTTTATAAAAACACCACTTGTAACTATCCACCTGTACCATACAAGAAATAAAATATTGGTTCAAGGCGGTGCTGATGATGTCGACTCTTGGTTGACAGATGACTTCAGTCGTATTCAGGACGAAGCTTTAAAACCTTTCCTGCGACTGTCAACTACAGTGAAGCCATCTCTATCATCTGTTGCCATGAGTGACAGACCGGCCATCACCACCAGTGACGAACACGATACTGTCGCCACTGATATCAATCAAGGCGCTACCACCACCGACATGCAAGAACAATTCACCAACTGCCCCAGTGCTGATCTTACTGACAAAGCCTTGTCTGATCAGGCAAGCACCTCAGCTGAACCCACTGACGTTCAAACAATGCCTGAACACTCCATCAGCAACAATTTAGCTGATGTGGAAAGCCGAGACGACAGTGAAACTCCAGCGCCTGAGTTCTCTGCATCTAATGTGGCTGATTCACCACATGTATCTCAGCAGACTAGAGTTGTCGAGGAAAAATTAGCTACATTATGTAGCCAGAACATACTTCAGGTAGTCAAAGACCTCGTCATAAACCTTATTACTGACATGGCAGCGGAGATTAAGAACTCATTCAAGCTGGAGGATGACAGTCTCAGGGCTGAACTTACGTCACTGAGAGATGAAAATGCTAAAATGAGACTCATGATATCTGAATGGCAGAGTGAGCCACGGAGCCACAGCAAGGAAGTGTTGACAGGTATTCCAGAAGTGAATGCTGACACAGACAATATGGCTGTAAATTCATGCACAAGTTCACCAGATATCAACAAAGAAGACACGCCACAGCAAGGAGCTGCACAAGAGAAACACACCAGCACCACAACACCTATAAAGGTAGCACCTGAACATTTAGCTTACCCTATTGATGTGCAGATAAGTAATAGGTTTCAAGCTTTACAAGATAGCCCCATTGTATATAATCATAAAGCACAAAGAACCCAAACAGAAATCTCAAACAAGACATCCACTTCTCAGTCACGGTCTCATAAACATCAACAAGAACAAGATACACAACAACACAGTAACAACATCAAAGAATATACGACACACTTGATAATCGGAGATTCCTTACTTAAAGGAATCTATGGTGAGCGGATGTCACTTACCTCTGAAGACACTGTCTTAGTCATGCCAGTACCTGGAGCTGGTATTATAAAAATAACGCAGACATTGAGACGACTTGACGTCGACCAGAGAGTGACGAGAACGACCGTACATGTTGGCATTAATGACAGCATGAACGGCCAGAATCTTCGGCCCTCTGATATACAGGACTTGATGTCCACCATCAAGAAAATATACCCCAACACTTCCATAAAAATTTCATCCATCATTCCACCTTGTTCTTGTCCTGGACGTCGTATGGTGGATATAAACAACAAAATACTAAAAACATTCTGTCTACAGAACACAGTAGTTTTTATAAACAACACGCTATTTTTTCCTTCAGCCACAGGTGCTCCCAAAAACGCCTTTACAGGGACCACATCCACATTAACAAGACTGGCAGCAGCATCCTTGCCAAAAATATCAAATATCCAGCAAGAACTGAGCAGAATATAAAAAAAACTCAAATAGCCAGAAACAGTTTAGACAGCCACCCACATCTCATAGATCCAGAAACACACACTCTACACCAACAACAAGACTCCAAGGACCCTCAGAAACATCACCATCTGCCTCTCTACCATTGCCCGCTCCATCCACTGACCCACTATACAATTCCATGTTCCCGCCCCTGCCTACACGGCAAGCTCAACAAATTATACCAACACTTAATACAGCGAACAACATGGAGACTCCTGCACAATCACCACTTAGGAATACCACAACAACTGTACAGGACACAAACACAAGAACCTCGAATCATTATCCGTGGAACTTTCAGCTACAATATCTAATGCAGTTTAGTCCTGCAGCTCTGAGCCACACGTATATGATGTCCCTACTACACAGTCAACACTCAACACCTACATACAGATACTAGATAGCTTGAAACTTCCAGCACTCTTTAACTTTTGTACATAAATTTAACTGAACAAAAACAAAAAACCACAGAAGTTCTTACAGCAGAACAGACATTTCTTAGTGCTAGCTTACAGCTAATATTGTCATCAAGTCTTTTACAATTTACACTTACATAACGTTCATTGCATTGTTGATTTTTGTACTTTTTTCCATTATTTGTCAGTATATTATAAATTTAGTTAGATTCATTATCTCTACTAGCTTAAACGTATACCTATAATTGTATGATTGAAGTCTGACCAGTTATTTTATTTTTACTGAAATATAATATTTCTAACATTGTTATAGTGACTCAGAAAATGGAGGAGTGGCTGCGACACGATGGCCTACGTGTTGGCCACTTAAATGTTTATCATTTGTTAGGAAAACTCCCTGAGGTTACACATATACTTCAACAACATTTTCATATTTTTGGTTTCTCTGAAAGCAGATTACATAATAACATCACAGACAATGATATACGAATAGATGGTTTTAACCTGATCAGGCGCGACCCAACTAGGAAGCTAGAGACAGGTTTAGTCGTTTACATTTCTAACACAATTAAATTTTGTAGAAGAGAAGACCTGGAAACATCAGAGGTTGAATGTATTATGCTAGAAATCAAAATATCAAATCTTAGTCCAGTTCTAATTAGTTTTATATATCGAAATTCAAATGCTTCAGCCGATTGGTATGATCACTTTGCGACCATGATGGATGATGCTGTAACCCATAAATTCAAGGACATAATCATTCTAGGCGACTTCAATATAGATCTTAATCAGCCAAATCCTACATGGAAGAACATTTTAACATCTTACAACTTCTCCCAAATTGTTAACGAACCTATTAGAGTTGCTGCATCATCATCAACACTAATAGATCATATTTATGTAGCCTATCCAGGAAACATTACTGAATGTACTGTCCCTCATGTGTCGCTGAGTGATCACTACCCGGTCTGCTGTACGTGGTCACATAAGGGGTATAAAATACCGAAACACAAACATACCAGCATCAAATATAGAAACTTTAAAAACTTTAACTTGGAATTATTTTTAACTGATCTAAAAGCTTCGCTTCTTACGTACGTTTTCCAGTTAACAAATCCAGATGAGGCTATCGAATACTGGATCAAGATATTTCGAAATATTTTTGACAAGCATGTCCCCATCAAAGAAATGAGAGTAAAACACGTAACAAAATCCCCGTGGATAACTCCCGATATATTGCAACTCATGAGGAAACGGGATGAAGCTCACAAAAACAGAAATTTCAGTAGCTATCGTTCACTTAGGAATAAGGTGCAGTATTTAATTAGGCAGGAAAAGAAAAATTACTTCAGAAATTTAGTGAAAGACAAAACTGATAGTAAATCAATCTGGAAAGCGATTAATACTCTTGTAAATAAAAGGAAGCAAACTGACCCACAAACACTTAATGGTGAATATGCTTGCACTAACTTCAGTGAACATTTTAGGGAAGAAATTAGTATTCTAAAATCTTCATTACCGACCCCTAATTGCGGCCTGAGCGTGTTGAAAACTTTCAGCGACAGTAAATGTGTAAAGCTAAAACAAATATTCCTTTCCTCACAGTCAGTGAGGTTTATAACTACATCCGGTCCTTAAAGAACACTAACTCAGCAGGATGTGATGACATTAGTAACAAGATACTACGCTACGCTGCACCAGTTATCACAGACACACTAACATACTTATACAACTTGTGTATTGACAAAAAATATTTCCCTGACGCTTTTAAACTCGCCAAAGTTTTTCCTCTTTAAATCTGGACAGACTAGTGACCTCTCAAAATATAGACCCATATCCATTCTGTCATCACTATCAAAACCTCTTGAAAAACATATACAAAAGTTAACTCTGCTCCACATGCAAGAAAACAATCTACTAATAGACAGTCAGTCAGGTTTTAGACCAAATTACTCCTGCCACACAGCATTAACTAAAATGACAGAAAGCTGGCTGTCTAATATAAATGATGACAAATTGTGTGGTGCTGTCTTTGTTGATTTTAAGAAAGCCTTCGATATGATTGATCATGAAATTCTTGCAAAAAAGCTGGAAGGCTATATATTACACCCTGACCTAACAAAATGTATTACATCTGTTCTCTCAGGTAGAAAACAAGAAGTTTGCTTTAGAAACAAAATATCTGGCTCGTCTGTGGTTGATACCGGTATTCCTCAAGGCTCCATTCTTGGTCCTCTTCTCTTTGCTATCTATATTAACGACCTACCACTACATTTAAAGCACTCTTCATGTGATCTTTTCGCTGACGACTGTACTGTTTACAATAGTGAATATGACATCAATAAACTACAGACAACGCTCCAAAATGATATAAACAGTTTGATTAAATGGAGTAATAAAAATGGTATGTTGATAAACACCAACAAAACAAAATCCATGCTCATCACTACAAGACAGAAACTGCAAAATGCAACTAAAACTTCACTACAGCTTTGTGCTGGGACTAAGGCAATAGAAAATGTTCATGAACATAAAACCCTAGGACTCATCATTGATCAGCATTTAACTTGGAATTCTCATGTACATAACCTAACAAATTTGATTGCACAAAAAGTTTACCAATTAGCCAAAATTAAACACTTTATTGACTCACTCCACTCACTTCACAAGCGAGCATTAAATCTTATTTGTGACAAACACCCAGTACATACTGTAGATCAACACAAACAACTCAAAATTCTACCCCTCAAATATAGAATCATTTTTAACAAAGTTAAGTTTGTTCACAGAATTCTGTCGCACAATGCTCCGCCTTACATGTGGTCACTGTTTACGTATAACACTAAACATAGCCAGCGTTTAAAAAACTGTCTTCTTCCTAAACCCAGGATTGATCTGTACAAGAAAAGCCTTGCTTACTCTGCAGTACAGCTCTGGAACACCCTCCCCTACAATTTAAAATCCATCGGTAATACTTCATCCTTTAACTCAAATCTGTTTCATTATTTACTTGCTTGTAATTATATGCCTCCATAAAATAGCCAGCACTCTCTCAACACATGGCTCGTAAACCATCAAGTACTTCAATAACAAAGTTATAAAAGCAACCTGTTTGATATTGTAAGAAATTATTTTAATGTTTGTTAAAAAAAACATATGTTAGAAGATCTGTATTTACAATGTATTTTTATTTATGTATATGTCTGCGTGTGTATGTGTGCGTGAGTGCTATTTTATTAGGTTAATGACTTCTTCTCTTTTACCTTGAATGTAGTAGTTAAATCTTACACTCTTTTGATATGTGTTTTCTAATTTGTATTTTTGTACTAAATCAAGTGTGTGGGAAGAATGAAAGATGGAGTGATGGAGGGCAGAATGTAAGACGGGACTGCGTGCCCAATTCTTTACCCTTGAAAATTAAAGATTATTCATTCATTCATTCATTATCTATCTATCTATCTATCTATATCTATCTATCTATCTATCTATCTATCTATCTATCTATCTATCTATCTATCTTTCTATCTATCTATCTATCTATCTATATCTATCTATCTATCTATCTATCTATCTATCTATCTATCTATCTATCTATCTATCTATCTACATGTCTGTCTTTCTACATGTATGTTTTCTGCTCTTTGTTTCCAGTTGCTTATTACATGTAAGCTTCCTTTTGGTTCCTGGTTTAAGATTTTTTTTTCTTTTTTTTTTTTTGAAAATCATATTCAGCAATATTAAATTATATATATGAGTAAGCTTTTCATTTAGACTTATTATCTCGTGTTATAGTGTATTAACATTTCAAGTTACGAAGCTATTACTATTAACTATTATAATATTATAAAAATAAATCGCAAATGAATCGAATGTTTCTTTCTGATGCTAATTTCCGATCTAATAGAAACACTTAAATGAAGATAACCAATATACAAGAATGCTCACAGCATTAAGGAATATAAATATTAGAGGAAACAAATGTGTTCTACTTTCAACGTGAATCTACATAAAAATTTAAACAATGAACATAATATTGCTTTTCTGTTCTTTGCAAAAGGTCAAGTAATGCTTCGAAATATTTCGGTTATTCTCTTACGACACAAGCAAACGACTATTCAGCTGTGTATCAAACACTTACGGACTGTAAGATGTACAGAAGAGAAAACCAACGTAATAACTTTATTTAACAACAGTGTTTAGCTAACTTCTCGATTTATTGTATACAAAATTTTAACACAGGCATTAATTTCACAAAATCAATTTGATTAAAACTAGTATACGATAAGAAAAGTCGACGCCAATTCGTTTAACAAAAGTGAACGAAATAAAAAAAATGAATAAAAGGCTGTTTTTTTCTACTTTTATCTACCAACATAATAATTACCTGTCTATCTGTCTATCTCTCTGTCTCTTTCTACATTGGCGTAAATATATATCAATACATCCAACATTCATCTATCCACAAATTCATCCATCCGTCCTTCCATTCTTAAATTCATCCCTCCATCCATTTTAACACTCAGACATCAATCCGTCCTTACAATCAGCCATCCATCCATCCATTCATGATACTCCAAAATTTTATATAATGTACAGTGTTGTCACATACTCATCATTTTGAACCTGAGACAAAAAGACAATCAATGGAGTGGCATCATTTGCAATCACCACGAAGAAAGAAATTCAAGACAACTCCTTCAGCTGGAAAGGTCATGATCACTGTCCTTTGCGACAACGAAGGTGTGATTCTTCTGGATGATGTACCAAGAGGAGAGACAATCAATTCTCAAGCTTACATTAAGACATAAAAACTTAGTCAACGTTTTCGCATAGTTCGGCCACATAAGAATCCTGCAGACCTGCTTCTTCATCACGACAATGCGCGTCCTCACGCAAGTTTGACAACACGGGAAGTAATCAACAAGTTGGGTTACACTGTACTACACCATCCACCATTTATTTCCGATTTGGTACCCTCTTATTTCCATCTGTTTTGTCCACTTAAAGATGGACTCCGAGGGGTAAGATTTGAAGATGACTAAGTAGTGATTCATGCAGTGAAGACATGGCTACATAATCAAGTGAAAATCTGGTACGGGCTAGGTGTACATTGTTATCATGAGTTTGACTTGCCTCTGATTGTATATTGAGTAACTTGTCGAAGTACTGACTCCATCTCTGCACTACACTCTCATATTCGGATATTGGATCGCCATTATCGTCGTTTACAATCATAGTTTGGTCGAAGTGCTCTCTTCTCTTTCTCATTGCGCTGATCTTTTTATAAATGATTGTCCTAGATTCTTTATGATTGTTGTTTAAAGCCTAACTGTCTTCCTGCCGTGATTTTACCTTTGCTTCTTTTATTATCCGCTTAGAGTGTCTTCTTACAGGTAGATATTCAATGTAGTGTAGATCCTCTTTACTTTTCATCCATTCTTTATATTTATGTTTCTTTTCTTTTACAGCCTCTTTCACCTCATCATTCCACCATGTTATTATTTTCATTTCTCTACCTCCTTTTTTCATAGTACCACATGTTTTATTTCCTGCTTGCATAAAGCTGGTTTTACACAAGGCCCGTTTCTTTTCATTGATTTTATTTCTGTTGGTAAGTTCATGAAGAGTTCTCCGCTTTTCTTCTCACATTCTTCTTTCACATTCTCTTCCTTGATCTTGCACATAAATACTCATGACGTTTAATATCCATAAAATAATATCTGTTTAATCTTATTTACTAGCCAGACATCTTCAATATGAAGTTCTTGCATTATGGATATATCTGATCTTGTGTCGTGTCCATGATATTTGAAGGAGTTTTTAGAAGCATTTCCATTCACGGGCATTTATATGTTTCTCAGCTGTTTTGTTAAGTAACCAGGTCTCACAAGCATATGTTGCGATGGGAAAGATGCAGACAATTTGTTTAGTTCCATCTTTTCCTCCACGCAGCATCTTCTCTCTCTCCCTCTCTCTCTCTCTCTTTCTCTCTCTGAACCTTAAGTGCCCAGGGCACATGGGACTTCCGCAAGGGTTTTCCACAAATGCCTGTCCTTCGCCTTTTTTTCGGCTCGTGCCCAGGTAAGCTCTCTATTGCTCAATATCCTTTCTGTTGTTCTTCTCCATGTCTCTTTTGGTCTACCCTTACTTCTGTTCCCCTATGGTGTCCATCTTAGTGCTATTTTTGGTAGTGAGTTGTTAATCATTCGGAGCACATGTCCCAACCATCGCCAGCGTCTTTCCTCAATAATTGTTGTCAGTGGTTTCATCTGCATTTCTGCTAATAAGATGTTATTTCTTATGGTGTTTGGCCAAAATATTTTTCTAATTCTTCGTAAACATTTAGTCTGGAAAGAATTCAACTTGTTTTCTATGGTTTTGGTGATTTTCCAGCATTCACTTCCATAGAGTAGTACACTTAGAACATTACTCTTAAATATCCTGATTTTCATATTTATGCTTAGTTTTTTTATTTCAATATAGTCTGCAGCATTGCAAAAGCCTGGTTTGCTCTAGTAAGTCTGCTGTTGATGTCATCTGTGCTTTGTCCAATTTCTACTACTCTACTGCCAAGGTATACAAATTCGCTGACCTCCTCCACTAACTTGTTATCTACTCTGAGTACATTTCTGTTGTTCACATTTTGCTTCATTAACTTTGTCATTCCTACGTTGATCTTTAGTCCTATGTTGTTTGCATTCTGAGTTAGCTTGTTTATTTTATCTTGCATATCTTTGTGACTGCTTGATAATAGACAAATGTCGTCCTCAAAGTCAAGGTCCTCCAGCACTGTGTCAAGGGTCTATTGTAATCCTCTGCGTTTGTCTGATGTAGCCTCCTTCATTAACCAGTCTACTGCCAAGATAAATAATGTTGGTGATAGTACACATCCCTGTTTCACTCCTGTTTGTACCCTAAAGCTGCTGGAGGTATGTTCTCCACAGATAACTTTGCACTGAAAACCCTCGTATTGGTACAATTATGTTGATGATTATTCTGCAAAATACTTTACTGGTGAGTGGCAGTAGGGTAATGCCTCTCCAGTTCCCGCAATCTCTGAGGTCACCCTTCTTTGGTAGTTTTACTACTATCGGCCCAGTTTTCTATTCCTCTGGGGTTTTTTCTAGATCCCAAATTTGTTGTAATATCCGGCAAAGTTGTTTTGGTGTTTCTGTTTCTTCTGCTTTCAACATCTCAGCAGTCACTTCATCTTCACCTGGTGCCCTCTCTGATTTTAGCTTCTTTATTGGCTCCTTTACTTCACTTATTGTTATTGGTCATGTATTGATGTTTAGGTCCGTTTTTGCTTCAGGTATGTCTATTGTTTGTTCTGCTTGTGTTCTGTTTAGTAGGGTGTTAAATTGTTCCCTCCATCTTTCAATTTATTCTCTTTCTCCACTGACCAGTTGTCCATTTTGTGGTCTTACTGCACTTTCACATTTTGTGTTGAAGTTACCTGTCATCTGCTTTGTGATTTTATATATGGTTTTCATGTCATTTGTATATGCTGCTTTCTCTGCTGTTTCTGCTAAGTTGTCATAATATTGACGTTTATCTTGACGGCATGATTCCTTCACTTCTTTGTCTTTTTGTGCATAATTACTTAAAACCCGTTCTTTAAGCCGTTGTGATTTGGTATTCAGTAATGTTTTCTTGATTTCTTTTCTTTGCTCCATCTTTTCCAATGTGGTCTCGCTTATCCATTCCTCTTTTCTCCGTTTCCGATATCCCAGCACCTCTTTTGCTGTTTCCTGTAGTGTTTTATTGAACTCTAATATGGACATTTCTGCTTCGTCTTGTAGGACACTGAAGCGGATTTTAAGTACTATTGAGAATTCATTTTTTGTTTGCTGGTCTATCAGTTTTCTTGTATCAAAATGTATCTTTCTGTGTTCTCCGATTTTGGCTTTCCTTAATTTTAGTTTTATTTTTGCTACCAGAAGGTTGTGATCACTTCCTACATCTGCTCCTTTCCTTGCTCGCACATCTTGTAGTGACCGTTTCCACTTGTTTATTAGTATGTGATCGATTTGGTTTTCTGTGGTTTTATCTGGTGACCTCCAAGTCACCTTATGGATGTTTTTGTGTTGGAACATTGTCCCTCTGATAGTCATCATGTTTTCTTCACAGAAACTGCACAGTCTTTCTCCATTTTCATTTATTTCTCCGATTCCTTCTCTTCCCATGATTCTTCTTCTATCTTCATTTCCTTCACATACTTTTGCATTGAAGTCGCCAAAGATGAGTAGCATATCATGCTTGGGTATTGTTTCTACTGTTGCTTGGAGGCTGTTGTAAAAGTCTTCTTTTGATTCCTATTCAGCTGCTTCTGTTGGTGCATAACAAACTATAATAGACAACTTCGTGAATCTTGAGTTGAATCGTGCATATAATAATCTCTCATTTATTGGGGTCCATTTCGGCAATGCTCTTGATGCTTCTTTTGTTATAATCAATGCTACTCCTCCTTCATGAAGATCTTCTTTACCTGACCATATTATTGTATCTTCTGTGTGCTGTGTTGTTAATTTTCTTCTGCCTTGTCCTGTCCATCTTGCTTCTTGTATTCCTAGTATGTCTAGTTTGTATCTGTGCATTTCCTTGATGGTTTGTGCTAGTTTTCCAGTCTGGTTTAGTGTTCTTACATTCCAGCTGCCTATTTGCATCTTTTGTTTAGGTTCCAGGAGGTCTGCAGTCGGGCTGGGGACTTCCAGTGGCTGGCTTTCATCCACAACCTTCATGGGCTCAGTTTCCTGATAAGCATTTCTCATCTATCTATCTATCTATCTATCTATCTATCTATCTATCTATCTATCTATCTATCTATCTATCTATCTATCTATCTATCTATCTATCTATCTATCTATCTATCTATCTATCTATCTATCTATCTATCTATCTATCTATCTATCTAAAAATCTGTCAGTCCTTCCTTCCGTCCAACAATCCATCCTTACATCACTCACTGCATCCATCCATCCATCATGCATCCATCCATCCATCCATCCGTCCTTCCGTTTTTTAATTCATCCATCCATCCATCCATCCATCCATTAATCCATTCATCCATCCATCCATCAGTACATCCAGTGATTCTCTGTTTATTAACATTGTTATAAATTTTAATATCTGTGGAAGGTATTTTAGAGAAGATTATGTTGGAAGGATACATAGGAAGACATATGGTAGTATTTTACCACGGGTATATGAGTTATATTTTTGCTGATATAAGGGATATAATTAATAATTATAGTAGAGTCACGTATGATATAGTACCTTAAGATCCGAACTAATAGCACAGTATTTCACATTTTACATTTAGACGGAAGTTCTAGCGAATATGATAGTCGCCTTTCTGTCTGTGTAAACAGGAGACAAATTGTAATCACATAGTTGTAGTTTCATAAGATGTTTGTTTTAGGTAGCTTTAGTTCACAGTAATAAGGAATTCATACGATATTACTTTTTAGGGTAGATTTTTGGAAGGATGAGTAAAGTTCAGAGGAATGTTTGAAAGGCTGATTTTTGTGAAGGTGGATTATTCTTGTGTTTTTGTATCAGTCAGTAGTAGACTTAAGTGACTTTTTCTAGCAGTCATTAGCATTCTTAAGTGAATTTTTGTAACAGTTACTAGCAAACTTAAGTGAGTTTTTGTAGCAGTCAATAGCAGACTTAAGTTGGCTTTTTTAGCAGTAAGTAGCAGTCTTAAGTGCGATCAGTCATGTCTTAGTTCGGGTGTAGTAACGTTTTTGTTGTCATTACTAGGACACGGTTTTCGGTATTATTATGTAGGAATTATATAGTGGCGTAATTATAAAGGCTAGAGGGTGTTGTGTTATATCCATTCTTGGAAGATGAATTGTTATTCTGTAGATGTTACACATTCCAGAATTTGGAAGTAGTAATTTCTTGTAAGTTTCTTGTGGTAGAATGTTTTTACTTATGGCATGGACTGCGTGCCAGGGAATTTTCATATTACATGTTTGTAACTGCCGTATGGCAGCAGATTTTCTCCATTGTCATTTCCATCATCACCATCTTCTTCCTCGTCAATAAATTTGATGTCTATTGAATGTGAATCTACTCTCTTGGCTGTTACTAACGTCTTGTATTGTTGTTAAGTACAAAGCTTGTAAGGTGAAGTCTAGTTGTACTGTTGTTATCTAGCGGGAAGAAAGGGGTTGCCTGGGTGTAAATGTTCTCTGAGTATAATGAAGAACACACACTGAAAACTCTTAGATCAATCTATCTGTTTAACTTGATCCTGAGAGAGTTAACAAACTACCAATTAGTTGTTCCTCTAGAACCTTTGAGACAACACTAGCTTCTAGTTGTGCTCTAGCTATAGAGCAAGGACCCTTCTTCTTCACATATAAAGATATGTTTTTCCTGTTCAGTTAAGTAACAAGGATACTCATTTAGACCAAGGAGAAGATGACTGTAAGACATCGTTGACAATCTGCACATGGAACCATTACCAGCAGGGACTCTTGCTTACAATCGAGAGCTCTACAGATGAGGTTTTAGAGAGGCAAAGTTCCTCAAGAGAAAGGCAAATGACTGACTGACTGATCTATATAGCTAACAAAAATTAAGCGCAAAGTTTTTAATATTATGCAACCATTCTACTTAAAAACTAAAATGAACATTTACTAGAAGACTAACAACGGTATAAACAAATATGCTAACGAACAATTAATGTAATCTTGGTAGATGTTTGCTCCTAACATTTACAGTAATGACGGAGATACTCTATTTCTGAAATGTGTGGTACAGTAAGTATAATAATACCGAAAGTCAAGAATATAACACATATGAACTGCATCATTATGTTTTATAATTAAAATTCTTACCAACTGTATTAACATTTTCCAATTCGGAATGAAAAAATACAATGCTACTGATATAAGTGAAATTGCTTCATATTTTCTGCTACCAACTTTCACTTTGAAATAAAGGAAATACATGAAACAAAAAAAAAGTAACTCAGTAAAAAATCTGGAAAAACTAATTATGTCAGTCCGTAAGAACAGTGAAGAGAAAACCTCTATCTTAATCTGAAGAAAACTAAATTGATGACAACTGACAAAACAAATAAGGTAGTTGAAATATGTAGTTGTATCAATGAGGAAAGATTGGAGGAGGTGGAGAGTTTTGAATATCTTGGATCATTACAACAGAAGATGCTACAGAAGAGTTCTTAAAATATCATGGACACAAGAGAGAATAAATATATCCATACTACAAGAACTTGATATTGAAGAAGGGCTGATAGTAAAGAAAGCACAGAAAACGTAAATACGAGGGGTAGTCACTAAGTAACTCGCAAATGCCTGTTACAAAAAGAACTGAATGCGACATTAATTTGAAAACTTTTAATTTTTGAACCTACATTATCCCCCTATTTCTCAACGTAATCACCACCAACATTGATACATTTGTCCCATCGTGTAATCAGTGATACAATACTCATTGCGTAAAATTCGAGAGTCCGACTTCTGAACTATTTTTATACTTTTGTTTCCACCTCTTCATCACTAGAGAATCTTCTCCCGTCAAGGTGGTTTTTCAATAGACCAAACAGGTGAAAATCACTTGGAGCCAAGTCAGGACTATAAAGTGGATGTTCAAGAACTTCCCAACCCATCTGGTTAATTTTCTCTTGGGTTAAGCTAGCCGTATGTGGTCTGACATTATCTTGAAGGATAAGTACACATCTAGTTAGCAGACCAGGACATTTTCTTCGAATGACATCCCATAGCATCGACAGAACTTCATATTACGATACAGAGATGCTGCAATGACAAACCAAATCAATTCATTTTGTGTTCATCATTCAGATCTCTGGGTACCCAACGTCAGCAAACTATTAGAAAATTCAATTGCTCATACATTATTCTGTAGGCTAAGCCATGTGAACATCGATTGCACTTGCTACACTGTCTATCGTTACTCATCTATTGGCTCTGATAATCTCATTCATACGTTGCGCAGTCTCTTCTGATGCTATCTGAACACAACGACAAAGTCTGACTTTGTCAACAATTTCGGTGCACCCCTCTACCCCCTTTACGTGATAAATACATTGCTGTATAAACTGTAATCATTTCCTTATGAATGTCCTCAACTGAATGTCCTCTAGCCCACAAAAATCGCACTAAAGTTCTCTGTTCTTCTTTGGTACATTCTCTCTCTGAACCTTAAGTACCCAAGGCACATGGGGCTTCCGCAAGGGTTTTCCACAAATGCCTGTCCTTCGCCTTTTTTTCAGCTCTTGCCCAGGTGAGCCGGTACATACTAACAGTCATTTGTTACTGCTATGCGCATGCGCACGTAAGTCGCAGCGACCCCTACACACAGCTATCATAAAATTAGATAATGTTACTATATAAGGATATATTTAAATAAGTTATAAATTCAGCTGTTATCTCATCATATCCCGTTGATTTACCATTTTTCAGATTCTTTATTGTCCATAAAACTTCTTCTATTGTCGGTTGGAGTTCTTTCTCCTCCAATAATTCACAATTTGGATTTCTACTTTCACAGTCGGTTATTTCATACATTCCTCTGCAATATTCCTTCCATCTTTCTAGAATTTCTTCTGTTTCTGTCAATGTATTCCCATTTCTCGTCACAAATTACATTTAGCTTAGGTCTGACATTTCTCCTCAATGTCTTCATTTCTTTAAACATTTCACTGTCTCTTCCACACTTCTGTCTTGTCTATGCTTTTATAATTGCAAAAACATATCTTCTTTTTAAATCAGGTTCAAAGAAAAATCCCTCAAGCTATAGGCCAATTTCCATTCTATCAGCTTTGTCAAAACTACTAGAAAAACACATACAAAAAAAAAACAGCCCCACAACACATGGAAGAAAATGATGTGATTGTTGACTGTCAGTCATGTTTTAGGCCGAAACATTTCTGACACACAGCTCTCACAAAAATGACAGAATATTGTTTGTTTTATATAAATAATGATAAAGTATGTGGTATTGTCTTTGTTGGCGTTAAAAAAGCATTTGTTGTGATTGATCATGAAGTCATAGTTAGAAAGCTTGATACTTATAGATTACACCCTGACTTAACCAAATTTATTATAATCTTTTCTTTCCAACAAACAACAGATAGTTTGCCTCAAAAGCTCTAAGTCAAATTCATCTCTGGTTAATAACGAGGTTCCACAAGGATCTATTCTTTGTCCTCTCTTTTTCATCATCTACATCAATGATCTCTGACTTCATCTAAAAAAAACCCCATCCAGTGACCTTTTTCCTAATGACTGCATAGTTTCCACTAGTGACAATGACTAAGTTAAATTTGAGTCAGCTCTTCAATTTAAAATAAATAATCTATTTAACTGGAGCAACAACAACAGAATACTCATAAACACCAGCAAAGCAAAATCAATACTCATTACAACAGGAAAGAAATTAACAAATTCACCAAAAACAACACTACAGCTCAACGCTGGAACTTCACAGATAGAGAATGTTAATGAACATAAAACTCTAGGTCTCATGATTGACCAACACCTCAGCTAGAATCATCATGTAGACAATCTCACTAAACTCATAGCACAAAAGGTTTACCACTTACTAAAATTAAACATTTTCTTGAAATAAACACCACACAAATATACAGCGTATCACACATACAAATACACTTGGACTACTGTTCCACATTTTGGGATGGTTGTTCCAAACATGAAAAGACTTTACTCACTTCAAAAACAAGCAGTAAAGCTTATAGACGACAAACATGCAGCACATATTACAAATAGGGACAAACATCTTGATATTCTACCCAACAAGAAGAGATTTCTTTCAACAAAACCAAAATAATTAATAAAACTCTATCGCCCACTGCTTCAGGCTATCTGTGGTCGTTATTAAAATCCAAAGCAAAACGGAATTAACCTTTAAACAATTGTATTCTCCCAAAATCAAAACTTGACATGTTTGAAAAAAGCGTATCTTTTCAGTTGTGAACCTTTCGAATGCCCTACCAACTCACGTAAAAATTATAAGTAAAATTCGTTCTTATAACTTCAAACTATGTCAACATCCATCTGAGATTGACCATATGCCCTTACAAGCATACCCTAAAGTAGTTTAAAGTATGGCTAGATTGTTGGACTTTTTTCTACAGGTTTTTTAAAATAAATTTGCTTGTTTTGAATTAATGTAAGATTACAAGTTTATTTCATGCTGTTGCATAAATAAAATACTCGGCATCAAGTGGAATGAATTCAAGAACAATGCAGAGATAATACAGATGACTGAACAACAATCAGTCTCATGGGTGATCAGGAAAAGGAGATGGACATATGTTGGTCACTTGATGAGAAGAAATGATCAGAGAATCCCCAAAACAAGCTATCAAATGGAAGACAACAGGCCGAAGAAAAAAAAGGCAGACCGCGTGAAATTCTGAAGAGGACATTATTAAGAGAGGCCAAATTAACAGGCATAAAATCCTTTGATGAGGTTGAAAGACTCGCTGAAGACAGGAACAATTGGCGAAATACTTTGCGAGCCCTATGTGACGTTTAACGGCACGGGAAGGATATAAGATAAATAAGAGCGTGGAATGTATGGAGAAGAGATAAATGTATGATTAATTTATGTAATCATTTAATTGTCTTCGTGATATTATGCTCATTAAACAATACTGAAGGACTCTGATTGAGTGAAAGCTGTATGAGGAAGGGCAGAATATAAGACGGATTTGTGTGCCCAATTTTTAACCGTTTGAAAATATCGTATCTATCTATCTATCTATCTATCTATCTATCTATCTATCTATCTATCTATCTATCTATCTATCTATCTATCTATCTATCTATCTATCTATCTATCTATCTATCTATCTATCTATCTATCTATCTATCTATCTATCTGTATGTCTTTCTGTCTGTCTATCTATCTATCTATCTACCTGTGTATATATATATGTGTGTGTGTGTGTATATAAAACCGATCCATGCAACAATAGAAACAAATATGTTAAAGAATATTTAATTTAAAATTGGTATATTTCTGCTACTATCATTTACAGTAATGCCGGAGGTACACTATTTCTGAAATGAATGCTAAAATGAGAGTAAATAGTCTGAAAATCGGTAATATAATTCTTAACACAAATGGACTACATCATTACATTTTGTAAATGAAAAACTTACCGCCTGTATTAATATTGTAAAATATAGATTGATTTTTAAAAAATAGCATAAAAGTAAGTGAAATAGTATCACGTGTTCTTTTAAAAACATTTCACTTTGACACAATAAAAAAACATTCAAGTTAAACAGCCAATCAGAAAATGTATACCTACAACCACATGTTAGAGTTAGTAAAATTTTTATTTTGCAAATAAAGTATATAATAAAACATAAAACTAACATAAATTACTCTTAATTGTTTCATTTTTGTATACGTATGTAAGCATTAAGATGGGCACCACAGGGGAACAGAAGTAAGGGTAGATCAAAAGAGACATGAGGAAGAACAACAGAGAGGATGTTGAGCAATAGAAATCTCACCTGGGCAAGAGCGGAAAAAAGGCAAAGGACAGACATTTGTGGAAAACCCTTGCGGAATCCTGATATCCCCTGGGCACATAAGATTCGGAGAGAGAGAGAGAGAGAGAGAGAAAGAGAGAGAGAGAGAAAGAGAGAGAGAGATATGTAAGTATATATTGATACATGTATGTACGTACGTACGTATATATTACTGTATGTGTATATGCATAAAACACAATTGATATCACCATCTACATCAGCTCATTAACAACATTCCTAAACACGACATCCTAATTGTCATTGTTCGCCAAGGTAGGAAAAGATAACACGGACGTCGAAAAAGTAATGTGGAAAGAAGGGAATGATGCGGTAAACCAAACTAAAGAAAGATTACTTGAACTATGTCTAACAGAAACATCATGTTCATTGGAAGAACAATATTTCCACACAAACAGATATATAAAACAACATGGATATCTCTAGATGATAGAACCAGAAATAACATAGATCATTATTGTATTAGAAAGCAATTCAGAACATCTCTGATAGATGTAATACCACATAGGGGTGCAGATGTCAACAGTGATCTCAATCTGTGTATAGAGAAAATAAGACTAAAACTGAAAAGCCAACACAAGAAACCAATACTCAGAAAGATAAACAGTCATAGTCTAGAGCAGTGGTTCTCAACCCATGGGACGCAGCCCAAAGGTTGGCGGGACAACGAGTATTGTCGGCCGCACCGAAGTCTCAAAGCAGCAAACAAAACAAAAATAGAGAAAAGTGTATACAATAAAAAATTATTCCGCAGTTTCACGCAATGCATAGCGGCCGACTGCACGAATGCAGTGCACTGAATTGTAGGTCACTTTATTAGTATGTCCCTAGTGTAACTGTTGGAGAAAGAATGGTCCCGACCACGTTTATTCCAGTATCAAACAGAAATTTGACGAACATATAAAGACGGCATGGCTTTTGAAGTGCGACACTGGCGTCTTTCTGACCGTCTTGCTGAAACGTGCAGTTGCACAATGTAATTTTAGACAAGAGAACAATCGGCGTAGATACTGCAAGAGAGCAGAAGTGAAATATAATTCTCAGCAATTATTTTAGTTAAAAAAATTCATACATCGCCGAAATAAATTGATAATAGTGGCAGCGAAAGTGACTGTGATCAAGACGACGTTAACGTTGATACTTGTAAGAAAACTAAATACGCTCGAAAATATTATTTGGAGTATATTAAGTACGGTTATTGTTCCATCAACAAATGACCAAAATCTGCCACAGAGTGTCATTTGTGTGCAAGTCCTTTCTATTGTCGCAATGGAGTCGACGAAAGAGCGTCGTCATCTAACTACAAGACATCCAAATCTAAAGAATAAAACCAAATAATTTTTCAAACGTAAAGCAGACGAATATAGTAAACAAAAGATATTGTTAAAAACAAGAGCCACTCTCAACAAAAATGTTCTTAAAGCATCGTACCTGACTGCCCAGAGAATCACAAAATCAAAGAAACTGCACACGACTGGATATCTTATCATGCCAGTTGCTGTTGACATTTGTGAGGCATTGTTCGGCTCCGAATACGCTACAAAAACTGAAGTGCATTCCGATCTCGAACAATACTGTCCGCAGAAGAATATCAGAAATGTCAGAGGACATTGTCTCACAGCTAACTGAACGATTACAATCTACTAAGTTTGCTATTCAGTTAGATAAGTCAGCGACATCGCCAACGAGTCACAGCAGCTTGTTTATGTTCATTAATTTTTTGTTAATTCATCCATCCATCCATCCAACCACCCATCCATCCTTCTGCCATCCATCCGCCTATCCGTCCTTCCGTCCATTTGTTAATTCATCCACTCATCCATCCATCCATCCATCCATCCATCCATCCATCCATCCATACAAACAGCAATCCATCCATCCAAAACCCATCCATCTATCTAACGACCCATCCATTCATCCATCCACCCAGCCATCCATCCATCTATCCATCGAACAACCCATCCATCCATTCATCCATCCAACCACCCATCCATCCATCCATCCATCCATCCACTCACCCATCCATCCATTCATCCAACCACACATCCATTTATCCATCCATCCATCCAACCACCCATCCATCCACCCATCCATCCATCCATCCATCCATCCGTTCAACCATCCATCCGTCCGTCCGTCCGTTTGTTAATTCATCCACCCATCCATACATCCATTATTCCGTTTGTTAATTCATCCATCCAACAATCCATCCCTCCGTCCGTTTGTCAATTCATATATCCATCCATCCATCCATCGATCCATCCATACATCCAACCATCCATCCATCTGTCCGTCCGTCCGTTTGTTAATTCATCCATCCACCCATCCATCCATCCATCCATCCATACATCCAACGATCCATCCATCCGTTCGTCGGTTTGTCAATTCATCCATCCATCCATCCATCCATCCATCCAACCATCCATCCATTCGTCCGACAGTCCGTTTGTCAATTCATCCATCCATCCATCCATCCATCCGTCCGTCCGTTTGTTAATTCATCCATTCATCCATCCATCCGTACATCCACCAATCCATTCATCCATCCATCTAGCCGTCCATTCGTTCATCCCGCCACCCATCCATCCATCCATCCATCATTCCATCCGTCCATCCGTCCATCCATCCATCCATCCATCCATCCATCCATCCATCCATCTATCCATCGGTCCGTCCGTTCACCCATCCGTCCATCCTTCCATCCATCCATTTATCCATCCGTCCGTCCATCCATCTCTCCATCCGTCCGTCCATCCATCCATCCACCCATCCATCCATCCATCTGTCCGTTCATCCATCCATCCATCTATCCATCCATCCATCCGTCCATCCATCCATCCATCCATCTATCCATCCATCCATACGTCCGTCATTCCATCCATCCATCCATCCATCCGTCCGTCCATCCGTCTATCCGTCCATACATCCTTCCCTCAATCCATATATCCATCCGTCCATCCGTCCATCCATCCATCCATCCATTCATCCATCCGTCATTCCGTTTTTCAATTCATCCACCCATCCATCCATCCGTCATTCCATCCATCCATCCATCAATCCATCCATTCATCCATCCATACACCCATCCATCCATCCTTCCATCCATCCATCCATCCATCCGTCAATCCATCAATCCATCCATCCACCCGTCAGTCCGTTGGACAATTCATCCACCCATCCATCCATCCATCCATCCATCCATCCATCCATCCATCCACCCATCCATCCCTCCATCCATCCATCAGTTCACCCGTCCATCCGTACTAATTTTCAATTCATCCACCCATCCATCGCTCCATCAATCCATCCCTCCATCCATCCATCCATCCATCCATCCATCCATCCATCCATCCATCCGTCCGTCCGTTTGTTAATTCATCCATCCATCCATCCATTAATACATCCATCCATCCTTCCATTTATCCATCCATCAGTATATCCAGTGATTCTCTGTTTATTAACAATTATATACATTTTGATATCTGTGGAAGGTATTTTAGAGAAGACTATCTTGGAAGGATACATTGAAGACATGGTAGTATTTTACCACGTGTATATGAGTTATATTTTTGCCAATATAAGGGATATAATTAATAATTATAGTAGAGTAACGTATGATTTAGTCGCTTAAGATCCGAACTAATAACAAAATATTTCACATTTTAAAATTAGACGGAATTTCTCGTGAATATGGTAGTCGCCTTTCTGGTCGTGTAAACAGGAGACAAATTGTAATCGCATAGTTGTAGTTTCACAAGATGTTTGTTTAAGGTAGCTTTAGTTCACAGTAATAAGGAATTCTAACGATATTACTTTTTAGGGTAGATTTTTAGGAAGGGTGAGTAAAGTTCAGAGAAATGTTTGAAAGGCTGATTTTTGTGAAGGTGGATTATTCTTGTGTTTTTGTATCAGTCAGTAGTAGACTTAAGTGACTTTTTCTAGCAGTCATTAGCATACTTAAGTGAATTTTTGTAACAGTTAATAGGAAACTTAAGTGAGTTTTTGAAACAGTCAATAGCAGACTTAAGTTGGCTTTTTTTAGCAGTAAGTAGCAGTCTTAAGTGCGATCAGTCATGTCTTAGTTTGGGTGTAATAACGTTTTTGTTGTTATTACTAGGACACGGTTTTCGGTATTATTATGTAGGAATTATATAGTGGCGTAATTATAAAGGCTAGAGGGTGTTGTGTTATATCCATTCTTGGAAGATGAATTTTTATTCTGTAGATGTTACACATTCCAGAATTTGGAAGTAGTAATTTCTTGTAAGTTTCTTGTAGTAGAATGTTTTTACTTATGGCATGGACTGCGTGCCAGTGCATTTTCATATTACATGTTTGTAACTGCCGTATGGCAGCAGATTTTCTCCATCGTCATTTCCATCATCACCATCTTCTTCTTCATCAATAAATTTGATGTCTATTGAATGTGAATCTACTCTCTTGGCTGTTACTAACGTCTTGTATTGTTGTTAAGTACAAAGCTTGTAAGGTGAAGTCTAGTTGTACTGTTGTTATCTAGCGGGAAGAAAGGGGTTGCCTGGGTGTAAATGTTCTCTAAGTATAATGAAGAACACACGCTGAAAACTTTTAGATCAATCTATCTGTTTAACTTGATCCTAAGAGAGTTAACAAACTACCAATTAGTTGTTCCTCTCGAACTTTTGAGACAACACTAACTTCTAGTTGTGCTATAGCTGTAGAGCAAGGATCCTTCTTCTTCACATATAAAGATATGTTTTTCCTGTTCAGTTAAGTAACAAGGATACTCATTTAGACTAAGGAGAAGATGGCTGCAAGACATCGTTGATAATCTGCACATGGAACCATAAGCAGCAGGGATTCTTGCTTATAATCGAGAGCTCTACAGATGAGGTTTTAGAGAGGCAAAGTTCCTCAAGAGAAAGGCAAATGACTGACTGACTGATCTATATAGCTAACAAAAATTAAGCGCAAAGTTTTTAATATTATGCAACCATTCTACTTAAAAACTAAAATGAACATTTACTAGAAGACTAGCAACAGTATAAACAAATATGCTAACGAACAATTAATGTAATCTCGGTAGATGTTTGCTACTAACATTTACAGTAATGACGGAGATACTCTATTTCTGAAATGTATGGTACAGTAAGTATAATAATACCGAAAGTCAAGAATATAATTTTTAACACATATGAACTGCATCATTATGTTTTATAATTAAAATTCTTACCAACTGTATTAACATTTTCCAATACCGAATGAAAAAATACAATGCTACTGATATAAGTGAAATTGCTTCATATTTTCTGCTACCAACTTTCACTTTGAAATAAAGGAAATACATGAAACAAAAAAAAAAGTAACTCAGTAAAAAATCTGGAAAAACTAATTATGTCAGTCCGTAAGAACAGTGAAGAGAAAACTTCTATCTTAATCTGAAGAAAACTAAATTGATGACAACTGACAAAACAAATCTTATCTTATATCTTATATCCTTCCCGTGCCGTTAGACGTCACATAGGGCTCGCAAAGTAGTTCGCCAATTTTTCCTGTCTTCGGCGAGTCTTTCAACCTCAACAAAGGATTTTATGCCTGTTAACTTGGCCTCTCTTAATAATGTCCTCTTCAGAGTTTCACGCGGTCTGCCCCTTTTTCTTCGGCCTGTTGTGTTCCACTTGATAGCTTGTTTTGGGATTCTCTGATCATTTCTTCTCATCAAGTGACCAACATATGTCCATCTCCTTTTCCTGATCACCCGTGAGACTGGTTGTTGTTCAGTCATCTGTCTTATCTCTGCATTGCTCTTGAATTCATTCCATTTGATGCCGAGTATTTTCATTAGGCATTTGTTTTCAAAAGAGTCTAATTTCTTTTCTATTTCTTTAGTTGTTTTCCAGCTTTCGCATGCATAAGTGAGGGTGGATATTACATTTGAATTGAATAGTCTTAACTTGGTTTTTGTGCTTATAACTTTTGAATTCCATATGTTCTCAAGATTCTTGAAGATTGATGCTGCTTTTGCAATTCTGATCCTAACTTCCTTTCTAGTGTCACCATCCTGGTCTATGTAGCTGCCAAGGTATGCAAATTGATTGACTTCTTCAATATCTGTCCCTTCTATGTGTATTTTTCCATTTTGATTGATGGGAATTTTCATTATTTTTGTTTTGTCCTTGTTAATTTCAAGTCCTATTTTGCTAGCCAGTGAAGATAGGCTGTCTGTTTTTTCTTGCATGGAATTCACATTATTACTGATAAGAGTTATGTCATCTGCAAAATCAAGATCTTCTAGTTGGGTCCCATGTACCCAGTCAATACCTGTGTTACCTTTGCAGCATTTTGTCATTATGAAGTCTATTGTAATCCCAAAAAGTAAAGGAGACAGTATACATCCTTGTTTCACGCCTGTTTCAATCTGGAACCATTCACTCATCCCTTCTTCTGTCTTGACTGCACAACCATATCCATTGTATAAGTCCTTAATGATGTTGACAATTTTAGATGGTATTCCATATAGACATAAAATTCTCCATAATGAATCTCTGTGTATGCTATCAAATGCCTTCTTAAAATCTATGAAATTCAGTATTAATGGTTTCTGCTTTTCAATATGTTCTTCAAGTATTATTCTGAGAGTAAAGATCTGGTCAAGACAGCTTCTCCCTTTTCGAAATCCTGCTTGTTCTTCTCTCATTGCAGTATCCACTATATCTTTGAGTCTATTCAAAATGACCTTGCAAAATACTTTTGACACAACTGATATTAAGGTTACTCCTCTCCAGTTGTTACAGTCACTAAGGTTGATCTTTTTTGGTATTTTAACAATGATTCCCTTCTTCCAATTAGAAGGGACCTTTTCTTCTTTCCAAATCTTGTTAAACATTCTCTGTAGTTGTCTCATGTTGTCACTATTGATAGCTTTTAGCATCTCCGCTGTTATTTCATCTTCCGGCGTGACGTGCAAGATGGCGGTCGTTTTTAAAACGCTCTCGCCGGCATGCAGAAATCAGCGGAATTCCGCTTGATCTGTTACATATCATGTACCGGGAGTTGGGCATAAGGCTAACAACCTTATCCTGGGACCTATCTAGAGGCAACTCCAGATGGGAAAAAAAGATATCGTTATGGAAACTCGCAGAGAAACCAACCGAGCATCAGGGATGCCAACTCCGAAGAGCTCATTCGTCGGCCCCAAACATGTGACAAGGATTGGATTCTGGAAAACAAATAAGGTAGTTGAAATATGTAGTTGTATCAATGAGGAAAGATTGGAGGAGGTGGAGAGTTTTGAATATCTTGGATCATTACAACAGAAGATGCTACAGAAGAGTTCTTAAAATATCATGGACACAAGAGAGAATAAATATATCCATACTACAAGAACTTGATATTGAAGAAGGGCGGATAGTAAAGAAAGCACAGAAAACGTAAATACGAGGGGTAGTCACTAAGTAACTCGCAAATGCCTGTTACAAAAAGAACTGAATGCGACATTAATTTGAAAACTTTTAATTTTTGAACCTACATTATCCCCCTATTTCTCAACGTAATCACCACCAACATTGATACATTTGTCCCATCGTGTAATCAGTGATACAATACTCATTGCGTAAAATTCGAGAGTCCGACTTCTGAACTATTTTTTATACTTTTGTTTCCACCTCTTCATCACTAGAGAATCTTCTCCCGTCAAGGTGGTTTTTCAATAGACCAAACAGGTGAAAATCACTTGGAGCCAAGTCAGGACTATAAAGTGGATGTTCAAGAACTTCCCAACCCATCTGGTTAATTTTCTCTTGGGTTAAGCTAGCCGTATGTGGTCTGACATTATCTTGAAGGATAAGTACACATCTAGTTAGCAGACCAGGACATTTTCTTCGAATGACATCCCATAGCATCGACAGAACTTCATATTACGATACAGAGATGCTGCAATGACAAACCAAATCAATTCATTTTGTGTTCATCATTCAGATCTCTGGGTACCCAACGTCAGCAAACTATTAGAAAATTCAATTGCTCATACATTATTCTGTAGGCTAAGCCATGTGAACATCGATTGCACTTGCTACACTGTCTATCGTTACTCATCTATTGGCTCTGATAATCTCATTCATACGTTGCACAGTCTCTTCTGATGCTCTCTGAACACAACGACAAAGTCTGACTTTGTCAACAATTTCGGTGCACCCCTCAGAAAAAATTTTTTACCCCCTTTACGTGATAAATACATTGCTGTATAAACTGTAATCATTTCCTTATGAATGTCCTCAACTGAATGTCCTCTAGCCCACAAAAATCGCACTAAAGTTCTCTGTTCTTATTTGGTACATTCTCTCTCTGAACCTTAAGTACCCAAGGCACATGGGGCTTCCGCAAGGGTTTTCCACAAATGCCTGTCCTTCGCCTTTTTTTCAGCTCTTGCCCAGGTGAGCCGGTACATACTAACAGTCATTTGTTACTGCTATGCGCATGCGCACGTAAGTCGCAGCGACCCCTACACACATCTATCATAAAATTAGATAATGTTACTATATAAGGATATATTTAAATAAGTTATAAATTCAGCTGTTATCTCATCATATCCCGTTGATTTACCACTTTTCAGATTCTTTATTGTCCATAAAACTTCTTCTATTGTCGGTTGGAGTTCTTTCTCCTCCAATAATTCACAATTTGGATTTCTACTTTCACAGTCGGTTATTTCATACATTCCTCTGCAATATTCCTTCCATCTTTCTAGAATTTCTTCTGTTTCTGTCAATGTATTCCCATTTCTCGTCACAAATTACATTTAGCTTAGGTCTGACATTTCTCCTCAATGTCTTCATTTCTTTAAACATTTCACTGTCTCTTCCACACTTCTGTCTTGTCTATGCTTTTATAATTGCAAAAACATATCATCTTTTTAAATCATGTTCAAAGAAAAATCCCTCAAGCTATAGGCCAATTTCCATTCTATCAGCTTTGTCAAAACCACTAGAAAAACACATACAAAAAAAAAACAGCCCCACAACACATGGAAGAAAATGATGTGATTGTTGACTGTCAGTCATGTTTTAGGCCGAAACATTTCTGACACACAGCTCTCACAAAAATGACAGAATATTGGTTGTTTTATATAAATAATGATAAAGTATGTGGTATTGTCTTTGTTGGCGTTAAAAAAGCATTTGTTGTGATTGATCATGAAATCATAGTTAGAAAGCTTGATACTTATAGATTACACCCTGACTTAACCAAATTTATTATAATCTTTTCTTTCCAACAAACAACAGATAGTTTGCCTCAAAAGCTCTAAGTCAAATTCATCTCTGGTTAATAACGAGGTTCCACAAGGATCTATTCTTTGTCCTCTCTTTTTCATCATCTACATAACCGATCTCTCACTTCATCTAAAAAAAACCCCATCCAGTGACCTTTTTCCTAATGACTGCATAGTTTCCACTAGTGACAATGACTAAGTTAAATTTGAGTCAGCTCTTCAATTTAAAATAAATAATCTATTTAACTGGAGCAACAACAACAGAATACTCATAAACACCAGCAAAGCAAAATCAATACTCATTACAACAGGAAAGAAATTAACAAATTCACCAACAACAACACTACAGCTCAACGCTGGAGTTTCACAGATAGAGAATGTTAATGAACATAAAACTCTAGGTCTCATGATTGACCAACACCTCAGCTAGAATCATCATGTAGACAATCTCACTAAACTCATAGCACACAAGGTTTACCACTTACTAAAATTAAACATTTTCTTGAAATAGACACCACACAAATATACAGCGTATCACACATACAAATACACTTGGACTACTGTTCCACATTTTGGGATGGTTGTTCCAAACATGAAAAGACTTTACTCACTTCAAAAACAAGCAGTAAAGCTTATAGACGACAAACATGCAGCACATATTACAAATAGGGACAAACATCTTGATATTCTACCCAACAAGAAGAGATTTCTTTCACCAAAACCAAAATAATTAATAAAACTCTATCGCCCACTGCTTCAGGCTATCTGTGGTCGTTATTAAAATCCAAACCAAAACGGAATTAACCTTTAAACAATTGTATTCTCCCAAAATCAAAACTTGACATGTTTGAAAAAAGCGTATCTTATTCAGTTGTGAACCTTTCGAATGCCCTACCAACTCACGTAAAAATTATAAGTAAAATTCGTTCTTATAACTTCAAACTATGTCAACATCCATCTGAGATTGACCATATGCCCTTACAAGCATACCCTAAAGTAGTTTAAAGTATGGCTAGATTGTTGGACTTTTTTCTACAGGTTTTTTAAAATAAATTTGCTTGTTTTGAATTAATGTAAGAATACAAGTTTATTTCATGCTGTTGCATAAATAAAATACTCGGCATCAAGTGGAATGAATTCAAGAACAATGCAGAGATAAGACAGATGACTGAACAACAATCAGTCTCATGGGTGATCAGGAAAAGGAGATGGACATATGTTGGTCACTTGATGAGAAGAAATGATCAGAGAATCCCAAATTAAGCTATCAAATGGAAGACAACAGGCCGAAGAAAAAAAGGCAGACCGCGTGAAATTCTGAAGAGGACATTATTAAGAGAGGCCAAATTAACAGGCATAAAATCCTTTGATGAGGTTGAAAGACTCGCCGAAGACAGGAACAATTGGCGAAATACTTTGCGAGCCCTATGTGACGTTTAACGGCACGGGAAGGATATAAGATAAATAAGAGCGTGGAATGTATGGAGAAGAGATAAATGTATTATTAATTTATGTAATCATTTAATTGTCTTCGTGATATTATGCTCATTAAACAATGCTGAAGGACTCTGATAGAGTGAAAGCTGTATGAGGAAGGGCAGAATATAAGAGGGATATGTGTGCCCAATTCTTAACCGTTTGAATATATGGTATCTATCTATCTATCTATCTATCTATCTATCTATCTATCTATCTATCTATCTATCTATCTATCTATCTATCTATCTATCTATCTATCTATCTATCTATCTACCTGTGTATATATATATATATGTGTGTGTATATATATAAAACCGATCCATGCAACAATAGAAACAAATATGCTAAAGAATATTTAATTTAAAATTGGTATATTTCTGCTACTATCATTTACAGTAATGCCGGAGGTACACTATTTCTGAAATGAATGCTAAAATGAGAGTAAATAGTCTGAAAATCGGTAATATAATTCTTAACACAAATGGACTACATCATTACATTTTGTAAATGAAAAACTTACCGCCTGTATTAATATTGTAAAATATAGATTGATTTTTAAAAAATAGCATAAAAGTAAGTGAAATAGTATCACGTGTTCTTTTAAAAACATTTCACTTTGACACAATAAAAAAACATTCAAGTTAAACAGCCAATCAGAAAATGTATACCTACAACCACATGTTAGAGTTAGTAAAATTTTTATTTTGCAAATAAAGTATATAATAAAACATAAAACTAAACATAAATTACTCTTAATTGTTT
>CM019694.1:43582342-43594842 GCA_009760885.1 Achatina immaculata
GTAGAGCAAGGATCCTTCTTCTTCACATATAAAGATATGTTTTTCCTGTTCAGTTAAGTAACAAGGATACTCATTTAGACCAAGGAGAAGATGGCTGCAAAACATCGTTGATAATCTGCACATGGAACCATAAGCAGCAGGGATTCTTGCTTATAATCGAGAGCTCTACAGATGAGGTTTTAGAGAGGCAAAGTTCCTCAAGAGAAAGGCAAATGACTGACTGACTGATCTATATAGCTAACAAAAATTAAGCGCAAAGTTTTTAATATTATGCAACCATTCTACTTAAAAACTAAAATGAACATTTACTAGAAGACTAGCAACAGTATAAACAAATATGCTAACGAACAATTAATGTAATCTTGGTAGATGTTTGCTACTAACATTTACAGTAATGACGGAGATACTCTATTTCTGAAATGTGTGATACAGTAAGTATAATAATACCGAAAGTCAAGAATATAATTTTTAACACATATGAACTGCATCATTACGTTTTATAATTAAAATTCTTACCAACTGTATTAACATTTTCCAATACGGAATGAAAAAATACAATGCTACTGATATAAGTGAAATTGCTTCATATTTTCTGCTACCAACTTTCACTTTGAAATAAAGGAAATACATGAAAAAAAAAAAAGTAACTCAGTAAAAAATCTGGAAAAACTAATTATGTCAGTCCGTAAGAACAGTGAAGAGAAAACCTCTATCTTAATCTGAAGAAAACTAAATTGATGACAACTGACAAAACAAATAAGGTAGTTGAAATATGTAGTTGTATCAATGAGGAAAGATTGGAGGAGGTGGAGAGTTTTGAATATCTTGGATCATTACAACAGAAGATGCTACAGAAGAGTTCTTAAAATATCATGGACACAAGAGAGAATAAATATATCCATACTACAAGAACTTGATATTGAAGAAGGGCGGATAGTAAAGAAAGCACAGAAAACGTAAATACGAAGGGTAGTCACTAAGTAATTCGCAAATGCCTGTTATAAAAAGAACTGAATGCGACATTAATTTGAAAACTTTTAATTTTTGAACCTACATTATCCCCCTATTTCTCAACGTAATCACCACCAACATTGATACATTTGTCCCATCGTGTAATCAGTGATACAATACTCATTGCGTAAAATTCGAGAGTCCGACTTCTGAACTATTTTTTATACTTTTGTTTCCACCTCTTCATCACTAGAGAATCTTCTCCCGTCAAGGTGGTTTTTCAATAGACCAAACAGGTGAAAATCACTTGGAGCCAAGTCAGGACTATAAAGTGGATGTTCAAGAACTTCCCAACCTATCTGGTTAATTTTCTCTTGGGTTAAGCTAGCCGTATGTGGTCTGACATTATCTTGAAGGATAAGTACACATCTAGTTAGCAGACCAGGACGTTTTCTTCGAATGACATCCCATAGCATCGACAGAACTTCATATTACGATACAGAGATGCTGCAATGACAAACCAAATCAATTCATTTTGTGTTCATCATTCAGATCTCTGGGTACCCAACGTCAGCAAACTATCCGAAAATTCAATTGCTCATACATTATTCTGTAGGCTAAGCCATATGAACATCGATTGCACTTGCTACACTGTCTATCGTTACTCATCTATTGGCTCTGATAATCTCATTCATACGTTGCACAGTCTCTTCTGATGCTATCTGAACACAACGGCAAAGTCTGACTTTGTCAACAATTTCGGTGCACCCCTCAGAAAAAATTTTTTACCCCCTTTACGTGATAAATACATTGCTATATAAATTGTAATCATTTCCTTATGAATGTCCTCAACTGAATGTCCTCTAGCCCACAACAATCGCACTAAAGTTCTCTGTTCTTCTTTGGTATATTCCCTCTCTGAACCTTGTGTGCCCAGGGCACATGGGGCTTCCGCAAGGGTTTTCCACAAATGCCTGTCCTTCGCCTTTTTTTCAGCTCTTGCCCAGGTGAGCCGGTACATACTAACAGTCATTTGTTACTGCTATGCGCATGCGCACGTAAGTCGCAGCGACCCCTACACACATCTATCATAAAATTAGATAATGTTACTATATAAGGATATATTTAAATAGGTTATAAATTCAGCTGTCATCTCATCATATCCCGTTGATTTACCATTTTTCAGATTCTTTATTGTCCATAAAACTTCTTCTATTGTCGGTTGGAGTTCTTTCTCCTCCAATAATTCACAATTTGGATTTCTACTTTCACAGTCGGTTGTTTCATACATTCCTCTGCAATATTCCTTCCATCTTTCTAGAATTTCTTCTGTTTCTGTCAATGTATTCCCATTTCTCGTCACAAATTACATTTAGCTTAGGTCTGACAATTCTCCTCAATGTCTTCATTTCTTTAAACATTTCATTATCTTTTTCACACTTCTGATCTCTTTCTATTCTTTCACAACAATCCACCAGAGTATATAACAATATTATCATTCTCGCTCTTCAAATGTGCTGATCCTTCCCATCGATGTTCGCAGATTCCCTAAATGTGTATCCCCGTTCTTTACATCTCGTAATTTATTATTTGCTACTTTCCCTCATTTCTCACATTCCTTGTTCCTAGTTTTATTTTTCTTTTTAGTTTGATGCAGGGTTTTTCCTTAGTAACACCGTCAGGATTTTGTCCGTCATCAAAATTACTAGCACTCTTCCCCAGTGTTAAAAGTAGATCTATCTGGCCTGGGGGACTCGCCACCAGATCTTTTTCATATCTGACCTTCCATGTTGCTGTTTGGGTTTCTTAGTATGTTTCCAGAAGGTTGTAAATCACTGCTTTCCTTCCGGGTAGTGGCTGTACAAGTAATGGAATTTACAAATAATGCTAGGAAATGGCCTATTTGTTCTTTTGAAACGCAGAGAACTGAATCTTCTGCATTGTATAGCAATATTTCCGCACTGTATTTATAATTATGAGATATATAGATCGGAAAGATTTAACGCTAAAGCCATGACTTCAGCTCACAAATTATCTATCTAAATGTCTGTCTGTATGGTCTGTCTTGTCTATGCTTTTATAATTGCAAAAACATATCATCTTTTTAAATCAGGTTCAAAGAAATATCCCTCAAGCTATAGGCCAATTTCCATTCTATCAGCTTTGTCAAAACCACTAGAAAAACACATAAAAAAAACAGCCCCACAACACATGGAAGAAAATGATGTGATTGTTGACTGTCAGTCATGTTTTAGGCCGAAACATTTCTGACACACAGCTCTCACAAAAATGACAGAATATTGGTTGTTTTATATAAATAATGATAAAGTATGTGGTATTGTCTTTGTTGGCGTTAAAAAAGCTTTGTTGTGATTGATCATGAAATCATAGTTAGAAAGCTTGAGACTTATAGATTACACCCTGACTTAACCAAATTTATTATAATCTTTTCTTTCCAACAAACAACAGATAGTTTGCCTCAAAAGCTCTAAGTCAAATTCATCTCTGGTTAATAACGAGGTTCCACAAGGATCTATTCTTGGTCCTCTCTTTTTCATCATCTACATCAATGATCTCTGACTTCATCTAAAAAAAAACCCATCCAGTGACCTTTTTCCTAATGACTGCATAGTTTCCACTAGTGACAATGACTAAGTTAAATTTGAGTCAGCTCTTCAATTTAAAATAAATAATCTATTTAACTGGAGCAACAACAACAGAATACTCATAAACACCAGCAAAGCAAAATCAATACTCATTACAACAGGAAAGAAATTAACAAATTCACCAACAACAACACTACAGCTCAACGCTGGAGTTTCACAGATAGAGAACGTTAATGAACATAAAACTCTAGGTCTCATGATTGACCAACACCTCAGCTAGAATCATCATGTAGACAATCTCACTAAACTCATAGCACAAAAGGTTTACCACTTACTAAAATTAAACATTTTCTTGAAATAGACACCACACAAATATACAGCGCATCACACATACAAATACACTTGGACTACTGTTCCACATTTTGGGATGGTTGTTCCAAACATGAAAAGACTTTACTCACTTCAAAAACAAGCAGTAAAGCTTATAGATGACAAACATGCAGCACATATTACAAATAGGGACAAAAATCTTGATATTCTACCCAACAAGAAGAGATTTCTTTCACCAAAACCAAAATAATTAATAAAACTCTATCGCCCACTGCTTCAGGCTATCTGTGGTCGTTATTAGAATCCAAACCAAAACGGAATTAACCTTTAAACAATTGTATTCTCCCAAAATCAAAACTTGACATGTTTGAAAAAAGCGTATCTTATTCAGTTGTGAACCTTTCGAATGCCCTACCAACCCACGTAAAACTTATACGTAAAATTCGTTCTTATAACTTCAAACTATGTCAACATCCATCTGAGATTGACCATATGCCTTTACAAGCATACCCTAAAGTAGTTTAAAGTATGGCTAGATTGTTGGACTTTTTTCTACAGGTTTTTAAAAATAAATTTGCTTGTTTTGAATTAATGTAAGAATACAAGTTTATTTCATGCTGTTGCATAAATAAAATACTCGGCATCAAGTGGAATGAATTCAAGAACAATGCAGAGATAAGACAGATGACTGAACAACAATCAGTCTCATGGGTGATCAGGAAAAGGAGATGGATATATGTTGGTCACTTGATGAGAAAAAATGATCAGAGAATCCCCAAAACAAGCTATCAAATGGAAGACAACAAGCCGAAGAAAAAAAGGCAGACCGCATGAAATTCTGAAGAGTACATTATTAAGAGAGGCCAAATTAACAGGCATAAAATCCTTTGATGAGGTTGAAAGACTCGCCGAAGACAGGAAAAATTGGCGAATTACTTTGCGAGCCCTATGTGACGTTTAACGGCACGGGAAGGATATAAGATAAATAAGAGCGTGGAATGTATGGAGAAGAGATAAATGTATTATTAATTTATGTAATCATTTAATTGTCTTCGTGATATTATGCTCATTAAACAATGCTGAAGGACTCTGATTGAGTGAAAGCTGTATGAGGAAGGGCAGAATATAAGACGGATTTGTGTGCCCAATTCTTAACCGTTTGAATATATGGTATCTATCTATCTATCTATCTATCTATCTATCTATCTATCTATCTATCTATCTATCTATCTATCTATCTATCTATCTATCTATCTATCTATCTATCTATCTATCTATCTATCTATCTGTATGTCTTTCTGTCTGTCTATCTATCTATCTATCTATCTATCTGTACGTCTTTCTGTCTATCTATCTATCTATCTATCTATCTATCTATCTATCTATCTATCTATCTATCTATCTATCTATCTATCTATCTATCTATCTATCTATCTATCTATCTACCTGTGTATATATATGTGTGTGTGTGTGTGTGTGTGTATATAAAACCGATCCATGCAACAATAGAAACAAATATGCTAAAGGATATTTAATTTAAAATTGGTATATTTCTGCTACTATCATTTACAGTAATGCCGGAGGTACACTATTTCTGAAATGAATGCTAAAATGAGAGTAAATAGTCTGAAAATCGGTAATATAATTCTTAACACAAATGGACTACATCATTACATTTTGTAAATGAAAAACTTACCGCCTGTATTAATATTGTAAAATATAGATTGATTTTTAAAAAATAGCATAAAAGTAAGTGAAATAGTATCACGTGTTCTTTTAAAAACATTTCACTTTGACACAATAAAAAAACATTCAAGTTAAACAGCCAATCAGAAAATGTATACCTACAACCACATGTTAGAGTTAGTAAAATTTTTATTTTGCAAATAAAGTATATAATAAAACATAAAACTAAACATAAATTACTCTTAATTGTTTCATTTTTGTATACGTATGTAAGCATTAAGATGGGCACCACAGGGGAACAGAAGTAAGGGTAGATCAAAAGAGACATGAGGAAGAACAACAGAGAGGATGTTGAGCAATAGAAATCTCACCTGGGCAAGAGCGGAAAAAAGGCAAAGGACAGGCATTTGTGGAAAACCCTTGCGGAAGCCTGATATCCCCTGGGCACATAAGATTCGGAGAGAGAGAGAGAGAGAAAGAGAGAGAGAGAGAGAAAGAGAGAGAGATATGTAAGTATATATTGATACATGTATGTACGTACGTATGTATATATTACTGTTTGTGTATATGCATAAAACACAATTGATATCACCATCTACATCAGCTCATTAACAACATTCCTAAACACGACATCCTAATTGTCACTGGTTGCCAAGGTAGGAAAAGATAACTTGACGTCGATCAGAGAGTGGCGAGAACGACCGTACATGTTGGCATTAATGACAGCATGAACGGCCAGAATCTTCGGCCCTCTGATATACAGGACTTGATGTCCACCATCAAGAAAATATACCCCAACACTTCCATAAACATTTCATCCATCATTCCACCTTGTTCTTGTCCTGGACGTCGCATGGTGGATATAAACAACAAAGTACTAAAAACATTCTGTCTACAGAACACAGTAGTTTTTATAAACTACACGCTATTTTTTACTTCAGAAACAGGTGCTCCCAAAAAACGCCTTTACAGGGACCACATCCACATTAACAAGACTGGCAGCAGTATCCTTGCCAAAAATATCAAATATCCTGCAAGAACTGGCAGAATATAACAAAAAACTCAAATAGCCAGAAACAGTTTAGACAGCCACCCACATCTCATAGATCCAGAAACACACACTCTACACCAACTACAAGACTCCAAGGACCCTCAGAAACATCACCATCTGCCTCTCTACCATTGCCCGCTCCATCCACTGACCCACTATACAATTCCATGTTCCCGCCCCTGCCTACACGGCAAGCTCAACAAATTATACCAACACTTAATACAGCGAACAACATGGAGACTCCTGCACAATCACCACTTAGGAATACCACAACAGCTGTACAGGACACAAACACAAGAACCTCGAATCATTATCCGTGGAACTTTCAGCTACAATATCTAATGCAGTTTAGTCCTGCAGCTCTGAGCCACGCGTATATGACGTCCCTACTACACAATCAACACTCAACACCCACATACAGATACTAGATAGCTTGAAACTTCCAGCACTCTTTAACTTTTGTAGATAAATTTAACTGAACAAAAACAAAAAACCACAGAAGTTCTTACAGCAGAACAGACATTTCTTAGTGCTAGCTTACATCTAATATTGTCATCAAGTCTTTTACAATTTACACTTCATTGCATTGTTGATTTTTGTACTTTTTTCCATTATTTGTCAGTATATTATAAATTTAGTTAGATTCATTATCTCTACTAGCTTAAACGTATACCTATAATTGTATGATTGAAGTCTGACCAGTTATTTTATTTTTACTGAAATATAATATTTCTAACATTGTTATAGTGACTCAGAAAATGGAGGAGTGGCTGCGACACGATGGCCTACGTGTTGGCCACTTAAATGTTTATCATTTGTTAGGAAAACTCCCTGAGGTTATACATATACTTCAACAACATTTTCATATTTTTGGTTTCTCTGAAAGCAGATTACATAAAAACATCACAGACAATGATATACGAATAGATGGTTTTAATCTGATCAGGCGCGACCCAACTAGGAAGCTAGAGACAGGTTTAGTCGTTTACATTTCTAACACAATTAAATTTTGTAGAAGAGAAGACCTGGAAACATCAGAGGTTGAATGTATTATGCTAGAAATCAAAATATCAAATCTTAGTCCAGTTCTAATTAGTTTTATATACCGAAATCCAAATGCTTCAGCCGAGTGGTATGATCACATTGCGACCATGATGGATGATGCTGTAACTCATAAATTCAAGGACATAATCATTCTAGGTGATTTCAATATAGATCTTAATCAGCCAAATCCTACATGGAAGAACATTTTAACATCTTACAACTTCTCCCAAATTGTTAACGAACCTACTAGAGTTGCTGCATCATCATCAACACTAATAGATCATATTTATGTAGCCTATCCAGGAAACATTACTGAATGTACTGTCCCTCATGTGTCGCTGAGTGATCACTACCCGGTCTGCTGTACGTGGTCACATAAGGGGTATAAAATACCGAAACACAAACATACCAGCATAAAATATAGAAACTTTAAAAACTTTAACTTGGAATTATTTAAACTGATCTAAAAGCTTCGCTTCTTACGTACGTTTTCCAGTTAACAAATCCAGATGAGTCTATCGAATACTGGATCAAGATATTTCGAAATATTTTTGACAAGCATGTCCCCATCAAAGAAATGAGAGTAAAACACGTAACAAAATCCCCGTGGATAACTCCCGATATATTGCAACTCATGAGGAAACGGGATGAAGCTCACAAAAACAGAAATTTCAGTAGCTATCGTTCACTTAGGAATAAGGTGCAGTATTTAATTAGGCAGGAAAAGAAAAATTACTTCAGAAATTTAGTGAAAGACAAAACTGATAGTAAATCAATCTGGAAAGCGATTAATACTCTTGTAAATAAAAGGAAGCAAACTGACCCACAAACACTTAATGGTGAATATGCTTGCACTAACTTCAGTGAACATTTTAGGGAAGAAATTAGTATTCTAAAATCTTCATTACCGACCCCTAATTGCGGCCTGAGCATGTTGAAAACTTTCAGCGACAGTAAATGTGTAAAGCTAAAACAAATATTCCTTTCCTCACAGTCGGTGAGGTTTATAACTACATCCGGTCCTTAAAGAACACTAACTCAGCAGGATGTGATGACATTAGTAACAAGATACTACGCTACGCTGCACCAGTTATCACAGACACACTAACATACTTATACAACTTGTGTATTGACAAAAAATATTTCCCTGACGCTTTTAAACTCGCCAAAGTTTTTACTCTTTTTAAATCTGGCCAGACTAGTGACCTCTCAAAATATAGACCCATATCCATTCTGTCATCACTATCAAAACCTCTTGAAAAACATATACAAAAGTTAACTCTGCTCCACATGCAAGAAAACAATCTACTAATAGACAGTCAGTCAGGTTTTAGATAAAATTACTCCTGCCACACAGCATTAACTAAAATGACAGAAAGCTGGCTGTCTAATATAAATGATGACAAATTGTGTGGTGCTGTCTTTGTTGATTTTAAGAAAGCCTTCGATATGATTGATCATGAAATTCTTGCAAAAAAGCTGGAAGGCTATAGATTACACCCTGACCTAACAAAATGTATTACATCTGTTCTCTCAGGTAGAAAACAAGAAGTTTGCTTTAGAAACCAAATATCTGGCTCGTCTGTGGTTGATACCGGTATTCCTCAAGGCTCCATTCTTGGTCCTCTTCTCTTTGCTATCTATATTAACGACCTACCACTACATTTAAAGCACTCTTCATGTGATCTTTTCGCTGACGACTGTACTGTTTACAATAGTGAATATGACATCAATAAACTACAGACAACGCTCCAAAATGATATAAACAGTTTGATTAAATGGAGTAATAAAATTGGTATGTTGATAAACACCAACAAAACAAAATCCATGCTCATCACTACAAGACAGAAACTGCAAAATGCAACTAAAACTTCACTACAGCTTTGTGCTGGGACTAAGGCAATAGAAAATTTTCATGAACATAAAACCCTAGGACTCATCATTGATCAGCATTTAACTTGGAATTCTCATGTACATAACCTAACAAATTTGATTGCACAGAAAGTTTACCAATTAGCCAAAATTAAACACTTTATCGACAAAGACACAAGAAAAATATACTACATATCACACATACAAACACACTTAGATTACTGTTCCACAATCTGGGATGGATGCTCAGTCTCAAACACAAAAAGGCTCCACTCACTTCACAAGCGAGTATTAAATCTTATTTGTGACAAACACCCAGTACAGACTGTAGATCAACACAAACAACTCAAAATTCTACCCCTCAAATATAGAATCATTTTTAACAAAGTTAAGTTTGTTCACAGAATTCTGTCGCACAGTACTCCGCCTTACTTGTGGTCACTGTTTACGTATAACACTAAACATAGCCAGCGTTTAAAAAACTGTATTCTTCCTAAACCCAGGATTGATCTGTACAAGAAAAGCCTTGCTTACTCTGCAGTACAGCTCTGGAACACCCTCCCCTACAATTTAAAATCCATCGGTAATACTTCATCCTTTAACTCAAATCTGTTTCATTATTTACTTGCTTGTAATTATATGCCTCCATAAAATAGTCAGCACTCTCTCAATACATGGCTCGTAAACCATCAAGTACTTCAATAACATAGTTATAAAAGCAACCTGTTTGATATTGTAAGAAATTATTTTAATGTTTGTTAAAAAAACATATGTTAGAAGATCTGTATTTACAATGTATTTTTATTTATGTATATGTCTGCGTGTGTATGTGTGCGTGAGTGCTATTTTATTAGGTTAATGACTTCTTCTCTTTTACCTTGAATGTAGTAGTTAAATCTTACACACTTTTGATATGTTTTTCCTAATTTAATTTGTATTTTTTTACTAAATCAAGTGTGTGGGAAGAATGAAAGATGGAGTGATGGAGGGCAGAATGTAAGACGGGCCTGCGTGCCCAATTCTTTACCCTTAAAAAATAAAGATTATTCATTCATTCATTCATTATCTACTTATCTATCTATCTATCTATCTATCTATCTATCTATCTATCTATCTATCTATCTATCTATCTATCTATCTATCTATCTATCTATCTATCTATCTATCTATCTATCTATCTATCTACTTATCTATCTATCTATCTATCTATCTATCTATCTATCTATCTATCTATCTATCTACATGTCTGTCTTTCTACATGTATGTTTTCTGCTCTTTGTTTCCAGTTGCTTATTACATGTAAGCTTCCTTTTGGTTCCTGGTTTAAGATTTTTTTTTCTTTTTTTTTTTTTGAAAATCGTATTCAGCAATATTAAATTATATATATGAGTAAGCTTTTCATTCAGACTTATTATCTCGTGTTATAGTGTATTAACATTTCAAGTTACGAAGCTATTACTGTTAACTATTATAATATTATAACAAATGAATCGCAAATGAATCGAATGTTTGTTTCTGATGCTAATTTCCGATCTAATAGAAACACTTAAATGAAGATAACCAATATACAAGAATGCTCACAGCATTAAGGAATATAAATATTAGAGAAAACAAATGTGATCTACTTTCAACGTGAATCTACATAAAAATTCAAACGGTGAACATAATATTACTCTTCTGGTCTTTGCCAATGTGCAAGTAATGCTTCGAAATATTTCGGTTATTCTCTTACGACACAAACAAACGACTATTCAGTTCTGTATCAAACACTTACGGACTGTAAGATGTACAGAAGAGAAAACCAACGAAAGAACTTTATTTAACAACAGTGTTTAGCTAACTTCTGGATTTATTGTATACAAAATTTTAACACAGACATTAACTTCAAAAAATCAATTTGATTAAAAATAGTATACGATAAGAAAATTCGACGCCCATTCGTTTAACAAAAGTGTACGAAATTTTAAAAAAATAAATAAAAGGTTTTTTTTTTATTTCTTTCTGCCATCACAATAATTACCTGTCTATGTCTATCTCTCTGTCTGTTTGTCTGTTTCTCTGCTGTTTCTACATTGGTGTAGTTATATATCAATACATCCAACATCCATCTATCAACAAATTCATCCATCCGTCCTTCCATTCTTAAATTCATCATTCCATCCATTTTTACATTCAGCTATCAATCCATCCTTATAATCAGCCATCCACCCATCCATTCATGATGCTCCAAAAGTTTATATAATGTACAGTGTTGTCACATACCACACCATTTTGAACCTGACAGTCAATGGAGTGGCATCATTTGCAATCACCACGAAGAAAGAAATTCAAGACAACTCCTTCAGCTGGAAAGGTCATGATCACTTTTTTGAGACAATGAAGGTGTGATTCTTGTGAATGTTATGCCATGTGGAGAGACAATCAATTCTCAAGCTTACATTAAGACATAAAAAACTTAGTCAACATTTTCGCAGAGTTCAGCCGCATAAGAATCCAGCAGACCTGCTTCTCCTTCACGACAATGCGCGCCCTCACGCAAGTTTGACAACACGGGAAGCAATCAACAATTTGGGTTACACTGTACTACACCATCCACCCTTTAGTCCCGATTTGGTACCCTATTACTTCCATCTGTTTTGTCCACTTAAAGATGCACTCCGAAGGGTAAGATTTGAAGATGACGAAGGAGTGATTCATGCAGTGAGGAAATGGCTACATAATCAAGTGAAAATCTGGTACAGGTTTGGAGTACATTGTTATCATGAGTTCCACTTGCCTCTGATGGTATATTGAGTAACTTGTCGAAGTACTGACTCCATCGCTGCACTACAATCTCATATTCGGATATTGAATCGCCGTTATCATCGTTTACAATCTCAGTTTGTTTAAGTGCTCTCTTCTCCTCCTCATTGCTCTGATCTTTTTATAAAAGATTGTCCTAGATTCTTTGTGATTGTTGT
>CM019694.1:43599842-43683667 GCA_009760885.1 Achatina immaculata
AGAGTTAACAAACTACCAATTAGTTGTTCCTCTCGAACTTTTGAGACAACACTAACTTCTAGTTGTGCTATAGCTGTAGAGCAAGGATTGGAGGAGGTGGAGAGTTTTGAATATCTTGGATCATTACAACAGAAGATGCTACAGAAGAGTTCTTAAAATATCATGGACACAAGAGAAAATAAATATATCCATACTACAAGAACTTGATATTGAAGAAGGGCGGATAGTAAAGAAAGCACAGAAAACGTAAATACGAGGGGTAGTCACTAAGTAACTCGCAAATGCCTGTTACAAAAAGAACTGAATGCGACATTAATTTGAAAACTTTTAATTTTTGAACCTACATTATCCCCCTATTTCTCAACGTAATCACCACCAACATTGATACATTTGTCCCATCGTGTAATCAGTGATACAATACTCATTGCGTAAAATTCGAGAGTCCGACTTCTGAACTATATTTTATACTTTTGTTTCCACCTCTTCATCACTAGAGAATCTTCTCCCGTCAAGGTGGTTTTTCAATAGACCAAACAGGTGAAAATCATTTGGAGCCAAGTCAGGACTATAAAGTGGATGTTCAAGAACTTCCCAACCTATCTGGTTAATTTTCTCTTGGGTTAAGCTAGCCGTATGTGGTCTGACATTATCTTGAAGGATAAGTACACATCTAGTTAGCAGACCAGGACGTTTTCTTCGAATTACATCCCATAGCATCGACAGAACTTCATATTACGATACAGAGATGCTGCAATGACAAACCAAATCAATTCATTTTGTGTTCATCATTCAGATCTCTGGGTACCCAACGTCAGCAAACTATCCGAAAATTCAATTGCTCATACATTATTCTGTAGGCTAAGCCATGTGAACATCGATTGCACTTGCTATACTGTCTATCGTTACTCATCTATTGGCTCTGATAATCTCATTCATACGTTGCACAGTCTCTTCTGATGCTATCTGAACACAACGGCAAAGTCTGACTTTGTCAACAATTTCGGTGCACCCCTCAGAAAATTTTTTTTACCCCCTTTACGTGATAAATACATTGCTGTATAAACTGTAATCATTTCCTTATGAATGTCCTCAACTGAATGTCCTCTAGCCCACAACAATCGCACTAAAGTTCTCTGTTCTTCTTTGGTACATTCTCTCTCTGAAAATTAAGTGCCCAGGGCACATGGGGCTGCCGCAAGGGTTTTCCACAAATGCCTGTCCTTCGCCTTTTTTTCAGCTCTTGCCCAGGTGAGCCGGTACATACTAACAGTCATTTGTTACTGCTATGCGCATGCGCACGTAAGTCGCAGCGACCCCTACACACAATTATCATAACATTAGATAATGTTACTATATAAGGATATATTTAAATAAGTTATAAATTCAGCTGTTATATCATCATATCCCGTTGATTTACCATTTTTCAGATTCTTTATTGTCCATAAAACTTCTTCTATTGTCGGTTGGAGTTCTTACTCCTCCAATAATTCACACTTTGGATTTCTACTTTCACAGTCGGTTATTTCATACATTCCTCTGCAATATTCCTTCCATCTTTCTAGAATTACTTCTGTTTCTGTCAATGTATTCCCATTTCTCGTCACAAATTACATTTAGCTTAGGTCTGACATTTCTCCTCAATGTCTTCATTTCTTTAAACATTTCACTATCTCTTCCACACTTCTGATCTCTTTCTATTCTTTCACAACAATCCAACAGAGTATATAAAAATATTATCATTCTCGCTCTTGAAATGTGCTGATCCTTCCCATCGATGTTCGCAGATTCCCTAAATGTGTATCCCCGTTCTTTACATCTCGTAATTTATTATTTGCTACTTTCCTTCATTTCTCACATTCCTTGTTCCTAGTTTTATTTTTCTTTTTAGTTTGATGCAGGGTTTTTCCTTAGTAACACCGTCAGGATTTTGTCTGTCATCAAAATTACTAGCACTGACCTCTGTCCCACACTCTTCCCCAGTGTTAAAAGTAGATCTATCTGGCCTGGGGGACTCGCCACCAGATCTTTTTCCTATCTGACCTTCCATGTTGCTGTTTGGGTTTCTTGGTATGTTTCCAGAAGGTTGTAAAACACTGCTTTCCTTCCGGGTAGTGGCTGTACAAGTAATGGAATTTACAAGTAATGCTAGGAAATGGCCTATTTGTTCTTTTGAAACGCAGAGAACTGAATCTTCTGCATTGTATAGCAATATTTCCGCACTGTATTTATAATTATGAGATATATAGAACGGAAAGATTTAACGCTAAAGCCATGACTTCAGCTCATAAATTATCTATCTAAATGTCTGTCTGTATGGTCTGTCTTGTCTATGCTTTTATAATTGCAAAAACATATCATCTTTTTAAATCAGGTTCAAAGAAAAATCCCTCAAGCTATAGGCCAATTTCCATTCTATCAGCTTTGTCAAAACCACTAGAAAAACACATACAAAAAAACAGCCCCACAACACATGGAAGAAAATGATGTGATAGTTGACTGTCAGTCATGTTTTAGGCCGAAACATTTCTGACACACAGCTCTCACAAAAATGACAGAATATTGGTTGTTTTATATAAATAATGATAAAGTATGTGGTATTGTCTTTGTTGGCGTTAAAAAAGCATTTGTTGTGATTGATCATGAAATCATAGTTAGAAAGCTTGAGACTTATAGATTATACCCTGACTTAACCAAATTTATTATAATCTTTTCTTTCCAACAAACAACAGATAGTTTGCCTCAAAAGCTCTAAGTCAAATTCATCTCTGGTTAATAACCAGGTTCCACAAGGATCTATTCTTGGTCCTCTCCTTTTCATCATCTACATCAGTGATCTCTCACTTCATCTAAAAAAAACCATCCAGTGACCTTTTTCCTAATGACTGCATAGTTTCCACTAGTGACAATGATTAAGTTAAATTTGAGTCAGCTCTTCAATTTAAAATAAATAATCTATTTAACTGGAGCAACAACAACAGAATACTCATAAACACCAGCAAAGCAAAATCAATACTCATTACAACAGGAAAGAAATTAACAAATTCACCAACAACAACACTACAGCTCAACGCTGGAACTTCACAGATAGAGAACGTTAATGAACATAAAACTCTAGGTCTCATGATTGACCAACACCTCAGCTAGAATCATCATGTAGACAATCTCACTAAACTCATAGCACAAAAGGTTTACCACTTACTAAAACTAAACATTTTCTTGAAATAAACACCACACAAATATACAGCGTATCACACATACAAATACACTTGGACTACTGTTCCACATTTTGGGATGGTTGTTCCAAACATGAAAAGACTTTACTCACTTCAAAAACAAGCAGTAAAGCTTATAGATGACAAACATGCAGCACATATTACAAATAGGGACAAACATCTTGATATTCTACCCAACAAGAAGAGATTTCTTTCACCAAAACCAAAATAATTAATAAAACTCTATCGCCCACTGCTTCAAGCTATCTGTGGTCGTTATTAAAATTCAAAGCAAAACGGAATTAACCTTTAAACAATTGTATTCTCCCAAAATCAAAACTTGACATGTTTGAAAAAAGCGTATCTTATTCAGTTGTGAACCTTTCGAATGCCCTACCAACCCACGTAAAACTTATAAGTAAAATTCGTTCTTATAACTTCAAACTATGTCAACATCCATCTGAGATTGACCATACGCCTTTACAAGCATACCCTAAAGTAGTTTAAAGTATGGCTAGATTGTTGGAATTTTTTCTACAGGTTTTTTAAAATAAATTTGCTTATTTTGAATTAATGTAAGAATACAAGTTTATTTCATGCTGTTGCATAAATAAAATACTCGGCATCAAGTGGAATGAATTCAAGAACAATGCAGAGATAAGACAGATGACTGAACAACAATCAGTCTCATGGGTGATCAGGAAAAGGAGATGGACATATGTTGGTCACTTGATGAGAAGAAATGATCAGAGAATCCCAAAATAAGCTATCAAATGGAAGACAACAGGCCGAAGAAAAAAAGGCAGACCGCGTGAAATTCTGAAGAGGACATTATTAAGAGAGGCCAAATTAACAGGCATAAAATCCTTTGATGAGGTTGAAAGACTCGCCGAAGACAGGAACAATTGGCGAAATACTTTGCGAGCCCTATGTGACGTTTAACGGCACGGGAAGGATATAAGATAAATAAGAGCGAGGAATGTATGGAGAAGAGATAAATGTATTATTAATTTATGTAATCATTTAATTGTCTTCGTGATATTATGCTCATTAAACAACGCTGAAGGACTCTGATTGAGTGAAAGCTGTATGAGGAAGGGCAGAATATAAGACGGATTTGTGTGCCCAATTCTTAACCGTTTGAATATATGGTATCTATCTATCTATCTATCTATCTATCTATCTATCTATCTATCTATCTATCTATCTATCTATCTATCTATCTATCTATCTATCTATCTATCTATCTATCTATCTATCTACCTGTGTATATATATATATGTGTGTGTATATATATAAAACCGATCCATGCAACAATAGAAACAAATATGCTAAAGAATATTTAATTTAAAATTGGTATATTTCTGCTACTATCATTTACAGTAATGCCGGAGGTACACTATTTCTGAAATGAATGCTAAAATGAGAGTAAATAGTCTGAAAATCGGTAATATAATTCTTAACACAAATGGACTACATCATTACATTTTGTAAATGAAAAACTTACCGCCTGTATTAATATTGTTAAATATAGATTGATTTTTAAAAAATAGCATAAAAGTAAGTGAAATAGTATCACGTGTTCTTTTAAAAACATTTCACTTTGACACAATAAAAAAACATTCAAGTTAAACAGCCAATCAGAAAATGTATACCTACAACCACATGTTAGAGTTAGTAAAATTTTTATTTTGCAAATAAAGTATATAATAAAACATAAAACTAAACATAAATTACTCTTAATTGTTTCATTTTTGTATACGTATGTAAGCATTAAGATGGGCACCACAGGGGAACAGAAGTAAGGGTAGATCAAAAGAGACATGAGGAAGAACAACAGAGAGGATGTTGAGCAATAGAAATTTCACCTGGGCAAGAGCGGAAAAAAGGCAAAGGACAGGCATTTGTTGAAAACCCTTGCGGAAGCCTGATATCCCCTGGGCACATAAGATTCAGAGAGAGAGAGAGAGAGAGAGAGAAAGAGAGAGATATGTAAGTATATATTGATACATGTATGTACGTACGTATGTATGTATGTATATATTACTGTATGTGTATATGCATAAAACACAATTGATATCACCATCTACATCAGCTCATTAACAACATTCCTAAACACGACATCCTAATTGTCATTGGTCGCCAAGGTAGGAAAAGATAACACGGACGTCGAAAAAGTAATGTGGAAAGAAGGGAATGATGCGGTAAACCAAACTAAAGAAAGATTACTTGAACTATGTCTAACAGAAACATCATGTTCATTGGAAGAACAATATTTCCACACAAATAGATATATAAAACAACATGGATATCTCTAGATGATAGAACCAGAAATAACATAGATCATTATTGTATTAGAAAGCAATTCAGAACATCTCTGATAGATGTAAGACCACATAGGGGTGCAGATGTCAACAGTGATCTCAATCTGTGTATAGGGAAAATAAGACTAAAACTGAAAAGCCAACACAAGAAACCAATACTCAGAAAGATAAACAGTCATAGTCTAGAGCAGTGGTTCTCAACCCATGGGACACAGCCCAAAGGTTGGAGGGACAACGAGTATTGTCGGCCGCACCGAAGTCTCACAGCAGCAAACAAAACAAAAATAGAGAAAAGTGTATACAATAAAAAATTATTCCGCAGTTTCACGCAATGCATAGCGGCCGACTGCACGAATGCAGTGCACTGAATTGTAGGTCACTTTATTAGTATGTCCCTAGTGTAACTGTTGGAGAAAGAATGGTCCCGACCACGTTTATTCCAGTATCAAACAGAAATTTGACGAACATATAAATTCGGCATGGCTTTTGAAGTGCGACACTGGCGTCTTTCTGACCGTCTTGCTGAAACGTGCAGTTGCACAATGTAATTTTAGACAAGAGAACAATCGGCGTAGATACTGCAAGAGAGCAGAAGTGAAATATAATTCTCAGCAATTATTTTAGTTTAAAAAATTCATACATCGCCGAAATAAATTGATAATAGTGGCAGCGAAAGTGACTGTGATCAAGACGACGTTAAAGTTGATACTTGTAAGAAAACTAAATACGCTCGAAAATATTATTTGGAGTATATTAAGTACGGTTATTGTTCCATCAACAAATGACCAAAATCTGCCACAGAGTGTCATTTGCGTGCAAGTCCTTTCTATTGTCGCAATGAAGTCGACGAAAGAGCGTCGTCATCTAACTACAAGACATCCAAATCTAAAGAATAAAACCATATAATTTTTCAGACGTAAAGCAGACGAATATAGTAAACAAAAGATATTATTAAAAACAAGAGTCACTCTCAACAAAAATGTTCTTAAAGCATCGTACCTGACTGCCCAGAGAATCACAAAATCAAAGAAACTGCACACGACTGGATATCTTATCATGCCAGTTGCTGTTGACATTTGTGAGGCATTGTTCGGCTCCGAATACGCTACAAAAACTGAAAAGCATTCCGATCTCGAACAATACTGTCCGCAGAAGAATATCAGAAATGTCAGAGGACATTGTCTCACAGCTAACTGAACGATTACAATCTACTAAGTTTGCTATTCAGTTAGATAAGTCAGCGACATCGCCGACGAGTCACAGCAGCTTGTTTATGTTCATTATTTTTGGCAAAATAGTAAGCAAGGGACATTTATTTTTTGTAAGTCACTACCAGCGATAACGACGGCCGATGAAATATTTCGTGTTTTAAAAGACTTTTTTCACAAATTTTAAAGAATTGCATCGGTGTGCTGCCACAATAACTGGCCGAAACAGTGTTGTTGTAACTAGCACAAAACAAGTGTCACCCGAGATTGTAGGCACCCATTGCATGGTCCATCGTGAGGCACTCGCTTCAAAGAAGTTGAATGAAACTCTGAGATCTGTACTCGAAGACTGTGTTCGGATTGTAAACTTCAAGAAAAATAGAACAGTGATCAGTCGATTGTTTGCTCAGTTTAAAATGAGTAGAAAACAAGAATCTTCTATTGCACTCGGCTGTGCGTTGGCTGTCCAGAGGAAAATTTCTTGCAAGGGTGTTTGAGCTTCGTTTAGAATTGTTGCAGTTTTTGACAGAACAATCTCGACCTGGCAGGTAAGTTCGCTGATACTGAGTGGCTTGACATGCTGGCATACCTTACTGACATTTTTAGCATTTTTAACAGTTTGAACATATCACTGCAGTGTAAAGATGCCAATATACCCAAGATACACGACAAAGTTGCAGCCTTTAAGAAGAAACTACGACTTTGGTGCATGCGACTCGAGAACAAATCACAAGAAATATTTCTCTTGTTCTGTGAATTTATAGAGTGCAATGAAGTTAATAACCTATAAAACAAGGGATGAGACAAGGATGTGTACTATCTCTAGACTTTTTTTTTCTCTGTACAGCGAGAATATTCTAAGAACGATCATCACGGAACCAAGCAAAAAAAAATTGGAGGATACAATATTTACAATCTTCATTATGCTGACGACACAGTACTGACAGCTGAGAACCAACAAGACCCGCAAAATCTATTGGATAAAGTCACTAAAGGAAGTGAACAAAATGGTCTTAATTTAAACATCAGAAAGACAGAGACTATGGTTACATCTAAGAAACAGAATCCACCAACATGCATTATAAAATTAAACGGAATTATTCTAAAGCAGGTGCAGAAATTCTAGAACTTATATTGAAGAAGGCTACCTAGGATTAAAGTGAGAAAACGTAAATATTTTGGACAAATTAAACGTCATGATAATCAAGAGAATGCCATCTTGAAAGGGTGCATAATGGGAAACAGAAAGAGAGGAAGACCAAGACGAAGATGGCTGCAAGACATCGTTGAAGATCTGCAAATGGATGCATCAGCAGTAGGCCATCTTGCTCACAACCGAGAGGTCTACAGGAGAGCTGTTTGGGAGACAAAATTCCGCAACGGACATACAAATGAATGAATCTTTGAATCTATCTATCTATCTATCTATCTATCTATCTATCTATCTATCTATCTATCTATCTATCTATCTATCTATCTATCTATCTATCTATCTATCTATCTATCTATCTATCTATCTATCTATCTATCTATCTATCTAACGATCTATCTATCTGTCTCTCTGTTTGTCTTTTCTTCCGTCCCACAGTTTGTCTGTCTATCTGTCTCTTTGTCTGTCTATCTGTCTATCTATCCTTCCTTGCAACAGTAGAAACGAATATGCTGAAGAATATTTAATGTAAAATTGGTATATGTCGGCTGTTAACATTTACAGTAATGGCGGAGGTATACTATTTATAAAATGAATGCTAAAATGAGAGGAAACAACCTGGAAGTCACTAACATAATTCTTAACACAAATGGACTACGTCATTATATTTTGTAAATGAAATACTTACCAGCTATATTAATATTGTAGAATAGGGATTTCAAAAGATAGTATCAAAGTAAGTGAAATTGCATCAAGTGTTCTTATGACAACAGTTCACTTTGACACAATAAAAAAACATTCAAGTTAAACAGTTAATCAGAAAATGTATACCTTGAAACACATGCTAGAGTTAAGAACATTTTTATTTTGTAAATAAAACATATAATAAAACCTAAAACTAAACATAAATTACTGCTATGTATTTCATTTTTTGATAAGTATTTAAGCATTAAAATGGGCACTACAGGGAAACAGAAGTAAAGGTAGACCAAAAGAGACATGGAGAAGAATAACATAGAGGATGTTGAGAATTACAGGGCTCACCTGGGCAAGAGCGGAAAAAAAAGGCGAAGGACAGGTATTTGTTGAAAATCCTTGCGGAAGCTCCATGTGCCCTGGGCACTTAAATTTCAGAGAGAGAGAGAGAGACAGAGAGAGAGAGAGAAGAGAGAGAGAGAGAGAGAGAAGGAGAGAGAGAACGAGAGAGAGAGAGAGAGATGTAAGTAGATAATTATAAATCCATGTATGTAAGTATGTATATATGCATGTATATATGATTGTATGTATATATGCATAAAAGACAATTTCTATCACCATCTGCATCAGCTTATTAATAACATTCCTGAACACGACATCCTAATTTTCATTGGTTGCCTAGGTAGGAAAAGATAATACCGACGTCGAAAAACGTAATGGAGAAAGAAGGGAATGATGCTGTAAATCAAAATGAAGAAAGATTACTTGAACTATGTCTAACAGAAACAGCATGCTCATTGAAGGAACAATATTTCCACACAAACAGATACATAAAACAACATAGATATCTCCAGATGATAGAATCAGACATCACATAGATCATTATTGTATTAGAAATCAATTCAGAACATCTCTGACAGATGTAAGAGCATATAGGTGTGCAGATGTCAACAGTGATCACAATCTGTGTATAGGGAAAATAAGACTAAAACTAAAAAGCCAACACAAGAAACCAATACTCAGAAAGATAAACATAGTCTATCGCAGTGGTTCTCAACCCATGGGTGGCAGCTCAAAGGTGGGCCGAGACAACGAGTATTGTCTGCCGCACCGTAGTCTCAAAGCAGCAAACAAAACAAAAACAGACAAAAGTATATACAATAAAAAATTATTCCGCATTTTTCACGCAATGCATTGTCCGACTGCAGGAATGCAATCCGCAGAATTGTAGATCACTTTATTAGTATGTCCTTAGTGCGACTGTTTAAGAAATGATGGTCCAGAAAGCCTTTCTTCCAGCATCACACAGAAATTTGACGAACATATAAAGACGGCATCGCTTCTGAAGTGCGACACCGGCGTCTTTCTGACCGTCCTGCTGAAACATTCAGTTTTACATGTAATTTTAGACTAGAGAACAGTCGACGTAGATTCTGCGAGAGAGCAGAAGTGAAATATAATTCTCAGCATTTGTTATTAGTTTAAAAATCATATTTAGTTGCTTGAGAGCCGCTATTTGGTCGTGGTGTTGTGCGTAATTCGTATAGGATTCATAAACAGATTCCAGTAAGCCACGTAGTGATCGTGGAGACTTTTCGAATAGCCTTTTTTATTGTTTAAACTTTAAAACTTTAATCCCTAAAATAGATCGATTTGTGAAGCGTAAGCCTTCGAACTTCGCCGAAACAAATTGATAATAGTGGCAGCGAAAGCGACTATGATCGAGAGACGTTAACGTTGATACTTTTAAGAAAACTAAATACGCTAGAAAATATGATGTGGAGTATATTAAGTATGGTTTCGTTCCATCAACAAATGACCAAAATATGCCGCAGTGTGTTATTTGTTTCCAAATTCTCTCTAATGAGGCAATGAAGCCGACGAAATTGCGTCGTCATCTAACTACAAGACATCCAGATCTACAGAATAAAATCAAAGAATTTTTCAAACGTAAAGTCGAGGAATAAAGTCAGCTGTGTTAAAAACAAGAGCCATTTTCAACCAAAATGCTCTTAAAGCATTGCACTTAATTGTCTAAAGAATCGCAAATTCAAAGACACCGCACACTATATGAGAGGATCTTATAATCCCAGCCGCTGTTGATATTTGTGACGTATTATTCGGCTCCGAATACGCTACAAAACTGAAAAGCATTCCCATCTCGAACAGTACTGTCCACAGAAGAATATCACAAAACAGCTAACTGAACGATTACACTCTACTAAGTTTCCTATTCTGTTAGATGAGTCAAGTGACATCGCCGACGATTGAGACCTAATAGGAAGATCTTGATTTTGCAGATGACGTAACTCTTATCAATGACAATGTGAAATCAATGGATGAAAAAAACAATAATCATGTCTTCAATGTCTAGTAAAATAGGACTTTAAATTAACAAGGATAAAACAAAATAATGACACTTCTCAATAACCATGAAGGAACAAACGCATGGAAACAAGAACTGTTGAAGAAGCAAATCAATTTGCATATCTCGGTAGCTATGTGAACCAGGACTGTGACACCAGAAAGTTAGAATTAGAATTGCAAAAACAGCATTGACCTTCATGAATCTTGAGAACATATGTCAAAAATACTCTCTGTTCACCCTTCTTTACTATCCAATCTTCTTCACTACTAAGTTGTTGTAGTATGGATGTATTTGATCTTTTAGGTGTCCACAATGTTTGAAGAACTCTTCTGTAGCATTTACATTCAAAGGCATTTATGTGTTTCTCAGGTGTTTTGTTAAGTGACCAGGTTTCATAGACATATGTTGCGATAGGAAAGATGCAGGCTCTTAAAATTTATATTTTTGTACTTTTATCTTGTATCATTTGAAGAGCGATAGATGTCCTCCTTTTAATTTCACTCATTATATCTCCATTAATACTTATTAATGATCCAAGATATTCAAAACTCAACATCTCTTCCAATTTTATCTCATTTATCACTATTTCAGCTGCCTTATTTGGTTTATCATTTGTCATCAAGAGAGTTTTTCTCTGCTTTACGATAAAGGCTTTATTCTTCACTATTCCCACATCTATCTATCTATCTATCTATCTATCTATCTATCTATCTATCTATCTATCTATCTATCTATCTATCTATCTATCTATCTATCTATCTATCTATCTATCTATCTATCTGTCTGTCTGTCTGTCTGTCTGTCTGTCTGTCTATTATTGCTGTTCTCTTCTATGTAAATATGATACGTAATAATTCATTTATTCTATTACGGAACAAACTACTGAATCAGTTGTAACAAACACTTACCAGCTGTAATATGTACGGAAGAAAAAAGGTTAACGCCAGAGTAATAACTTTATTTAACAACAGTGTTTAGCTATCTTCTCGATTTATGCAGTTGTAGAGAATACTTTCACGCAAGCATTTATTTCACAAAATCAATTTGATTGAAAAGATAAGATAATTCGACGGACATTTGTTTCACAAAAGTATCATCATTATCATTATCAAGTGCCGTGCCGACTGGCGTTGGGTATTATGCTTCTCCAGAGTACCCGATCCTTCATGCAGGCCATCAGTTCAGTTAGTGAACTCCTCTCACACCATCCCGTTAGGCTGTCCAGTATCATTTCTCTTGGTCTTCCTCTTGATCTTCTTCCTTCTATTTGTTCTGTTGTTATAATATTTTCAATGTCCCCTCTTCTCATTGCATGTCCTATGAAATTACATTGTCTCTCTCTTATCTTTTTGACAAGATTGTTTGTCTCTCCAGCTCTTCTCATACATTCTTCATTAGTTATTTTTGCTGTCCAGGGGATTCGCAACATTCTTCTAATAAACCACATTTCTGCTGCTTCCAATGATTTTTGTGCAGACTTGCCTATTGCCCATGATTCACTTCCATATAACAAGATAGGTTCAATATAGCATTTTAGGACTCGTTTTCTAACATTCATTGATAAAAATGTGTTAGCTAATATGTCTCTCATTCTCTGAAATGCAGTCTTTGCTTGGCCTATTCTGTTCCTAATTTCTGTTCTGCATTTCCCATCTGAAGTTATTACTGCTCCAAGGTATTTGAATTTCTGCACCTGCTTTAGAAGAGTTCCGTTTAATTTAATAAAATTTAACAAAATTATTCGAAACAAAAAAAGGAATATAGTAAACTGTGTTAAAAACAAGAGCCATTTTCAACAAAAATGCTCTTAAAGCATCGTACTTGATTGTCTAAAGAATCGCAAATTCAAAGAAACCGCACACGATAGGAGAGGATGTTATCATCCCAGCCGCTGTTGACATGTGTGACTTATTATTTGGCTCCGAATACGCTACAAAACTGAAAAGCATTCCCATCTCGAACAATACTGTCCGCAGAAGAATATCACAAAAGTCAGAGGACATTGTCACGCAGCTAACTGAACGATTACACTCTACTAAGTTTGATGTTGTATTAGATGAGTCAAGTGATATCGCCGACGAGTCACAGCTGCATGTTTATGTTCGCTCTTGTTGGCAAAATAGTATGCACATGGAATTTATTTTTTGCAATCACTGCCAGCGATAACGGCGGCCGATAAAATATTTCGTATTTTAAACAATTTTTTTCACAACTTTTGGACGAATTTCATCGGCGTTTGCACTGACGGTGCTGCTACAATGACTGGCCGCAGCAGTTGTGTTGTAACTCCCATAAAACAAGTGTCACACGAGATTGTAGGCACCCATTGCATGATCCTTCTTGAAGCACTCGCTTCAAAGAAGTTGAGTGAAACTCTGGGATCTGTACTCGAAGACTGTATTCGGATTGTAAACTTCATGAAAACTAGAACAGTGATCGGTCGATTGCTTGCTCAGTTATTGAGTCAGATGTCAAACGCAAGAATCTTCTATTGCACTCGGCTGTGCGTTGGCTGTCCAGAGGAAAAGTTCGTGCAAGGGTGTTTGAGCTTCGTTTAGAACTGTTGCAGTTTTTGACAGAACACAATCTCTACCTGGCAGGTAAGGTCGCTGATACTGAGTGGCTTGTCATGCTGGCATACCTTACTGACATTTTTAGCATTTTTAACAGTTTGAACATATCACTGCAGGGTAAAAATGCCAATATACCCAAGATACACGACAAAGTTGCAGTTTTTAAGAAGAAACTACGACTTTGGTGCATGCGACTCGAGAACAAACACAAGAAATATTTCACTTTTTCCGTGAATTTATAGAGTGCAGTGAAGTTAATGGCTTGATTCTGGAAGGGGTTACTGGTGTAATAAAAAGGCATCTGACAACTCTTGCTGAATACTTTGACAAATACTTCACGGCCGAAGTCATTAAAGCGTACGACTGGAATTGTAACCCTTTTCAGTGTGCATTCTCCGAATTAACCGGCCGTGCACATGAAGGATTAGCGCGACTGTCTAGCGATTACACATTAAAATCAAATTTAAAGACCCCGCTGCGTATGTATCTCTTCCTTTTGGTGCACTGTTTCGCTGGAGTATTCGTTGTTTTCAGTCATAGCGATGAAAGTTCTACCTTTCTCAGCGACTTATTTATACGAAGTTTCATTTTCTGAATTGACTGTCATGAAAACAAAATATTTTTCAAGAATAAACGTGGAGGATGATCTTCGAATGTGTTTGTCACAAATTCCAGCCAGAATAGACATGATGTCCAACCAGAAACACTGCCATCTTTACGGTAAATGGAAGGAACTTTTGTATAGCAATTAATATGCAGTTAAACATGTAAAGGGGTGTCTGAGTGGCGAAGTGGTTAGTGCACTGGTCTCTCATGGTGAAGGTCGGGAGTTTGAATCCGGCCGTAGGCACCGAAGTCACCCAGCTGTAGAAATGGGTACCCGAATTTTTCTGGAGTTGGGAAGGAAAAGCCGCCAGGTGTGATACTGACCATATCACCCTCTTGTCTGCTGACAGGTCAAAGAAACCTGGGCACTAACACTATATCCTTATGTGCCTCAAAGGCATTACCTTTACCTTTTTTAAACCTGTAAAGAAAATATTAATAATACTTTATAAAATAAAACTAGATTTATACTTTGCAAGTATAAAGTACTTTATTAGTGGGCCGGAAATATGTTTGACTTTTAAATGTGGGACGTGCAGCAAAAGGGTCTGAGAACCGCTGGTCTACAAGATGAAAATACTAAGAGTAATTACAATCTGGAACATACCCAACAGTTTGTTGCACTCAGTGAGGTAAAGTGGACAGATATAGTTGAATTATGAATTCCTAAACCACAGACATAATCACAGCAGCAAAAGCAAGTGCTGGACTGCACAAAGAAAAAACAAGGAGAAAACATGGATATCAGATAATACATGAAAATGCATACATGAAAGATGAGCCGCCAAATTAGCCATGATGAATGTAAAGACACATCTTGGAAGATATTTGGCAAAAGCAAAATACAAAGAACTAGACAATAAAGTAAAAAAGTTCGAGTAGAAGGAATAAAAAAGAATACATAGACAATATGGAGAAAGAAGCAGAGAAGGCAGCAAAAACAGGAGATAGCAAAACGCTATATAACATACAAAAGAAGCTAACAGGTACTATTGCATCCAAAGATAGACCGATCCTTAACAAAACTGGTACTCTATTAACATCAAGTAGAGACGAAAAGCAAAGATGGGCCGAACACTTCCAAGAAATACTTAATCGACTACACCCAAAAGAATTGATAGAACTTGAAAATGACTTACCACTTCCATAACTAGTTATCAACCTGGATTAATTTACATTCCATGAAATTGAACCAACAGTGAATCTAATGGCTAAAAGCAAAGCTGCAGGTGAATATGAAATAACAGCCGAAATGTTAAATACTATTAACAGTGACAACATGAGCCAACTACAGAGAAAGTCTAATAAAGTTTGGAAAGAAGAAAAGACCCCTTCTAAATCGAAAAAGGATTCAATGCTAGAATACAAATAAGGCAACATTAGTGATTGCATTAACTGGAAAGGAGGTCATTCATTCATTCATTCATTTGTATGTCCCTTGGGGAAATTGCCTTCCTAACCGCACTCCTGTAGACCTCTCAGTTGTGAGCAAGATGGCCTGCTGCTGATGCATCCATTTGCAGATCATCAACGACGTCTTGCAGCCATCTTCGTCTTGGTCTTCCTCTCTTTCTTTTTCCCATTACGTGCCCTTCCAAGACGGTTTTCTCTTGATTGTGATGACGTTTAATGTGTCCAAAATATTAAAGTTTTCTCTCTTTAATCCTCTTTACTAGCCAGCCTTCTTCAGTACTAAGTTCTTGTGGTATGGATATATTTGTTCTTTTTTTGTGCCCATGATATTTGAAGAAATCTTCTGTAGCATTTACATTCAAAGGCATTTATGTGTTTCTCAGCTATTTTGTTAAGTGTCCATGTCTCACAGCCATATGTTGTGGAAAAGTTACATGCCCTTAAAAATATTATTTTTGTTGTTCTGTCTGTTCCTCTGCACAGATTCTTTAGTTGTTTTACTTTCTGAAGAGCAATAGATGGAGAGGAGTAACCTTCCTATTAGTTGTGTCAAAGGTATTTTGCAAAGTTATTCTGAATAGAATTAAAGATATAGTGGATGCTGCGATGAGAGAAGAACAAGCAGGATTTCGAAAAGAGAAAAGCTGTCTCGGCCAAATCTTTACTCTAAGAATAATACTTCAAGAACATATCGAAAGGCAAAAGCCATTAATCCTGAACTTCATATACTTTAAAAAGGCATTTGATAGCATACACATAGATTCATTTTGGAGAATTTTTAAGAATATATGGAATACCACCTAAAATTGTCAGCATCAGTAGGGACCTCTACAAATGATATGTTTGTGCAGTCAACACAGAAGAAGGAATGAGTGAATGGTTCCAGATTGACACAGCCGTGAAAAAAGGATGTGTATTATCTCCCTTGCCCTTTGGAGTTGCCACAGACTTCATAATGAAAAATGCTGCACAGGTAAAACAGGCAGTGACTGGGTATATGACACCCAACAGGAAGATCTTGATCTTGCAGATGACATAACTGTTATCAGTGACAATGTGAAATCAATGCAAGAAAAAAAAGATACCCTGTCTTCAATGGCAAGTAAAATAGGAAATTAACAAGGAAAATCTAAAAATAATGAAACTTCTCATTAGCAATGTAGTAAAAAAAAAGGAAGGAACAGCTGTTGAAGAAGTAAATCATTTTGCATATCTCGGCAGCTACGTAGACCAGGATGGTGACACCAGAAAGTTAGAATTAGAATTGCAAAATCAACATTGACCTTCACGAATCTTGAGAACATATGGCATTCAAAAATTATAAGCACAAAAACTAAGTTAAGATTATTCAATTCAAATGTAATATCCACCCTCAGTTATGCACGTGAAAACTGGAAAACAACTAAAGACATAGACAATAATTTAGACTCTTTTGCACAGAAATGCCTAAGAAAAATACTTGGTATAAAGTGGAACGAAATCAGGACTAACACAGAGATAAGAGAGATGAGCAAACAACAAACTGTTTCATGGTTGGTTAGAAAAATAAGATCGACATATGTCGATCATGTGATGAGAAGAAACAACTAGAGACCCCCAAAACAAGCTGTCAAGTGGAACCCAGCAGGCTGAAGACAAAGAGGTCTACCACGTGAAACTCGAAAGAGGACATTCTTAAGAGAGGCCAGTTCAGTGAGAATAACATCCCTTGATAAGGTTGAAAATCTCACCGAAAACAGGAAATCTTGGCAAACTTACAATGCGAGCCTTATGTGACGTTTAACGGCACGGGAATGATGTAAGAAGCTATATGCATATGTATATGAATATATATATATATATGTATATATATATGCATATAAAAAGTATATATGAATGTATGCATGAAACTGTATGTTTACATATATATGTATGTATGAATGTATGCATTATGCATGTTTGTATGTATGTCATATATGTATGTATATACAAATGTATGTGTATCTGTATCTTTAAGAATGTATGTATGAATCTGTATGTTTATATATATATATGTATATATGCATATATGTATAAATGTATGCATTATGCATGTTTGTATATATGTATATACAAATGTATGTATATCTGTATCTTCACGTGTATTTATATTTGTATGAAATAAGTCAGTATGTATGTATGAATATGTGTATATGTATCTGTGTATGTGCAAATGTATATATATAGGTAAATATGCATATTCATGTTTATATGTTTATATCTTTATATGTATGCGTGTAATTATTTTTCCATGTATGTATTCATGTATGTAAATATATATGTATGTAGGTATGAATGTAGGTACGTATGCATGCATATGTGAATGTTTGTATGTATTTATGACTTTATGTGCATATGTACATATGAAATGTTTGCATGTCCATGAGTATATATGTGTATGACCAAACACCATAAGAAATAACATCTTGTTGCCAGAAATGTAGATGAAGCCACTGACAGCAATTATTGAGGAAATACTCTGGCGATGGCTGGGACATGTGCTCCGAATGACTGACAACTCACTACCAAAAATAGCACTAAGATGGACACACAGAAGTAAGGCCAGACCTGGATAAGAACAAAGAGGATGCCGGGAAATAGAGGGCTCATTTGCCCAAAAGCGAAGAAAAAGATAACGACAGGCATTTGTGGAAAACCCTTACTGAAGTCCCATGTGCCCTGGGAACTAAAGTTACAGAGAGAGAGAAAGAGAGAAAGAGAGAGAACAGAGAGAGAAATTCTAGAACTTAATATTGAAGAAGGCTATCTAGGATTAAAGTGAGAAAATGTAAATATTTTGGACACATTAAACGTCATGATAATCAAGAGAATACCATCTTGAAAGGGTGCATAATGGGAAACAGAAAGAGAGGAAGACCAAGACGAAGATGGCTGCAAGACATCGTTGAAGATCTGCAAATGGATGCATCAGCAGTAGGCCATCTTGCTCACAACCGAGAGGTCTACAGGAGAGCTGTTTGGGAGACAAAATTCCGCAACGGACATACAAATGAATGAATCTTTGAATCTATCTATCTATCTATCTATCTATCTATCTATCTATCTATCTATCTATCTATCTATCTATCTATCTATCTATCTATCTATCTATCTATCTATCTATCTATCTATCTATCTGCTTGTCTGTCTGTCTGTCTGTCTGTCTGTCTATCTATCTATCTATCTATCTATCTATCTATCTATCTATCTATCTATCTAACGATCTATCTATCTGTCTCTCTGTCTTTTCTTCCGTCCCACCGTTTGTCTGTCTATCTGTCTCTTTGTCTGTCTATCTGTCTATATATCCTTCCTTGCAACAGTAGAAACGAATATGCTGAAGAATATTTAATGTAAAATTGGTATATGTCTGCTGTTAACATTTACAGTAATGGCGGAGGTATACTATTTATAAAATGAATGCTAAAATGAGAGGAAACAACCTGGAAGTCACTAACATAATTCTTAACACACATGGACTACGTCATTATATTTTGTAAATGAAATACTTACCGGCTATATTAATATTGTAGAATATGGATTTCAAAAGATAGTATCAAAGTAAGTGAAATTGCATCAAGTGTTCTTATGACAACATTTCACTTTGACACAATAAAAAAACATTCAAGTTAAACAGTCAATCAGAAAATTTATACCTAGAAAGACATGTTAGAGTTAAGAACATTTTTATTTTGTAAATAAAACATATAATAAAACATAAAACTGAACATAAATTACTGCTAAGTATTTCATTTTTCGATAAGTATTTAAGCATTAAAGTGGGCACTACAGGGAAACAGAAGTAAGGGTAGACCAAAAGAGACATGGAGAAGAATAACAGAGAGGATGTTGAGAATTACAGGGCTCACCTGGGCAAGAACGGAAAAAAAAGGCGAAGGACAGGTATTTGTGGAAAATCCTTGCGGAAGCCCCATGTGCCCTGGGCATTTAAAGTTCAGAGAGAGAGAGAGAGAGAGAGAGACAGAGAGAGAGAGAGAGAGAGAGAGAGAACGAGAGAGAGAGATGTAAGTAGATAATTATAAATCCATGTATGTAAGTATGTATATATGCATGTATATATCATTGTATGTATATATGCATAAAAGACAATTTCTATCACCATCTGCATCAGCTTATTAATAACATTCCTGAACACGACATCCTAATTTTCATTGGTCGCCTAGGTAGGAAAAGATAACACCGACGTCGAAAAACGTAATGGAGAAAGAAGGGAATGATGCGGTAAATCAAAATGAAGAAAGATTACTTGAACTATGTCTAACAGAAACAGCATGCTCATTGGAGGAACAATATTTCCACACAAACAGATACATAAAACAACACAGATATCTCCAGATGATAGAATCAGACATCACATAGGTCGTTATTGTATTAGAAAGCAATTCAGAACATCTCTGATAGATGTAAGAGCATATAGGTGTGCAGATGTCAACAGTGATCACAATCTGTGTATAGGGAAAATAAGACTAAAACTGAAAAGCCAACACAAGAAACCAATACTCAGAAAGATAAACATAGTCTATCGCAGTGGTTCTCAACCCATGGGTGGCAGCTCAAAGGTGGGCCGAGACAACGAGTATTGTCTGCCGCACCGTAGTCTCAAAGCAGCAAACAAAACAAAAACAGACAAAAGTATATACAATAAAAAATTATTCCGCATTTTTCACGCAATGCATGTTGTCCGACTGCAGGAATGCAATCCGCAGAATTGTAGATCACTTTATTAGTATGTCCTTAGTGCGACTGTTTAAGAAATGATGGTCCAGAAAGCCTTTCTTCCAGCATCACACAGAAATTTGACGAACATATAAAGACGGCATCGCTTCTGAAGTGCGACACCGGCGTCTTTCTGACCGTCCTGCTGAAACATTCAGTTTTACATGTAATTTTAGACTAGAGAACAGTCGACGTAGATTCTGCGAGAGAGCAGAAGTGAAATATAATTCTCAGCATTTGTTATTAGTTTAAAAATCATATTTAGTTGCTTGAGAGCCGCTATTTGGTCGTGGTGTTGTGCGTAATTCGTATAGGATTCATAAACAGATTCCAGTAAGCCACGTAGTGATCGTGGAGACTTTTCGAATAGCCTTTTTTATTGTTTAAACTTTAAAACTTTAATCCCTAAAATAGATCGATTTGTGAAGCGTAAGCCTTCGAACTTCGCCGAAACAAATTGATAATAGTGGCAGCGAAAGCGACTATGATCGAGAGACGTTAACGTTGATACTTTTAAGAAAACTAAATACGCTAGAAAATATGATGTGGAGTATATTAAGTATGGTTTCGTTCCATCAACACATGACCAAAATATGCCGCAGTGTGTTATTTGTTTCCAAATTCTCTCTAATGAGGCAATGAAGCCGACGAAATTGCGTCGTCATCTAACTACAAGACATCCAGATCTACAGAATAAAATCAAAGAATTTTTCAAACGTAAAGTCGAGGAATAAAGTCAGCTGTGTTAAAAACAAGAGCCATTTTCAACCAAAATGCTCTTAAAGCATTGCACTTAATTGTCTAAAGAATCGCAAATTCAAAGACACCGCACACTATATGAGAGGATCTTATAATCCCAGCCGCTGTTGATATTTGTGACGTATTATTCGGCTCCGAATACGCTACAAAACTGAAAAGCATTCCCATCTCGAACAGTACTGTCCGCAGAAGAATATCACAAAACAGCTAACTGAACGATTACACTCTACTAAGTTTCCTATTCTGTTAGATGAGTCAAGTGACATCGCCGACGATTGAGACCTAATAGGAAGATCTTGATTTTGCAGATGACATAACTCTTATCAATGACAATGTGAAATCAATGGAAGAAAAAAAAAACAGTAATCATGTCTTCAATGTCTAGTAAAATAGGACTTTAAATTAACAAGGATAAAACAAAATAATGACACTTCTCAATAACCATGAAGGAACAAACGCATGGAAACAAGAACTGTTGAAGAAGCAAATCAATTTGCATATCTCGGTAGCTATGTGAACCAGGACTGTGACACCAGAAAGTTAGAATTAGAATTGCAAAAACAGCATTGACCTTCATGAATCTTGAGAACATATGTCAAAAATACTCTCTGTTCATCCTTCTTTACTATCCAATCTTCTTCACTACTAAGTTGTTGTAGTATGGATGTATTTGATCTTTTAGGTGTCCACAATGTTTGAAGAACTCTTCTGTAGCATTTACATTCAAAGGCATTTATGTGTTTCTCAGGTGTTTTGATAAGTGACCAGGTTTCATAGGCATATGTTGCGATAGGAAAGATGCAGGCTCTTAAAATCTATATTTTTGTACTTTTATCTTGTATCATTTGAAGAGCGATAGATGTCCTCCTTTTAATTTCACTCATTATATCTCCATTAATACTTATTAATGATCCAAGATATTCAAAACTCAACATCTCTTCCAATTTTATCTCATTTATCACTATTTCAGCTGCCTTATTTGGTTTATCATTTGTCATCAAGAGAGTTTTTCTCTGCTTTACGATAAAGGCTTTATTCTTCACTATTACCACATCTATCTATCTATCTATCTATCTATCTATCTATCTATCTATCTATCTATCTATCTATCTATCTATCTATCTATCTATCTATCTATCTATCTATCTGTCTGTCTGTCTGTCTGTCTATCTATCTATCTATCTGTTTGTTTCTCTATCTGTCTGTCTGTTTCTCTGCCTGTATGCCTGCCTGCCTGACCACCTGACTACCTGCCTGTCTGTCTGTCTGTCTGTCTGTCTGTCTATTATTGCTGTTCTCTTCTATGTAAATATGATACGTAATAATTCATTTATTCTATTACGGAACAAACTACTGAATCAGTTGTAACAAACACTTACCAGCTGTAATATGTACGGAAGAAAAAAGGTTAACGCCAGAGTAATAACTTTATTTAATAAAAGTGTTTAGCTAACTTCTCGATTTATGCAGTTGTAGAGAATACTTTCACGCAAGCATTTATTTCACAAAATCAATTTGATTGAAAAGATAAGATAATTCGACGGACATTTGTTTCACAAAAATATCATCATTATCATTATCAAGTGCCGTGCCGACTCGCGTTGGGTATTATGTTTCTCCAGAGTACCCGATCCTCATGCAGGCCATCAGTTCAGTTAGTGAACTCCTCTCACACCATCCCGTTAGACTGTCCAGTATCATTTCTCTTGGTCTTCCTCTTGATCTTCTTCCTTCTATTTGTTCTGTTGTTATAATATTTTCAATGCCCCCTCTTCTCATTGCATGTCCTATGAAATTACATTGTCTCTCTCTTATCTTTTTGACAAGATTGTTTGTCTCTCCAGCTCTTCTCATACATTCTTCATTAGTTATTTTTGCTGTCCAGGGGATTCGCAACATTCTTCTAATAAACCACATTTCTGCTGCTTCCAATGATTTTTGTGCAGACTTGCCTATTGCCCATGATTCACTTCCATATAACAAGATAGGTTCAATATAGCATTTTAGGACTCGTTTTCTAACATTCATTGATAAAAATGTGTTAGCTAATATGTCTCTCATTCTCTGAAATGCAGTCTTTGCTTGGCCTATTCTGTTCCTAATTTCTGTTCTGCATTTCCCATCTGAAGTTATTACTGCTCCAAGGTATTTGAATTTCTGCACCTGCTTTAGAAGAGTTCCGTTTAATTTAATAAAATTTAACAAAATTATTCGAAACAAAAAAAGGAAAACAACTAAAGAAAAAGACAAGAAATTAGACTCTTTTGAAAAGATATATATTTTCTAAGGAAAATACTCGACATCAAGTGGAACGAATTCAAGAACAATGCAGAGAAAGGACAGATGACTGAACAATAACCAATCTCATGGGTGATCAGGAAAACGAGATGGTCAGATGTGAAGAAACGATCAGAGAATCCCAAAACAAGCTATTACGTGGAACACAACAGGCTAAAAAAAAGGCAGATCGCATGAAACTCTGAAGAGGACATTTTTAAGAGAGGCCAAATTAAAAGACATAAAATCTCTTGATGAGGTTGAAAAGCTCGCCGAAAAAACCCAAAATTGGCGAACTACCTTGCGAGCCCTATGTGACGTTTAACAGCACGGAAAGGATATATATTTGTATATATATATATATATATATATATATATATATATATATATGTTTGTAAGTATGTGTGTCTGCATGTATGTATGAATGAAAGTATATAAGCATGTATGATTGTATGTATGTATATATGTAGGTATATCTGTATATATCTGTGTATATGGACTTACGTTGTATACATGTCAGTATATTATTCTTTCTAGATATGTTTATAACTATAACTATCTATCTGTCTGTCTATCTATCTATCTATCTATCTATCTATCTATCTATCTATCTATCTATCTGTCTGTTTGTCTGTCTGTCTGTCTATCTGTCTGCTGTCTGTCTGTCTGTCTATAAAGAATGCAAGTCGGTCCCATAGGCCGAATTCTTCACCTATTAAAATAAAGATCCTTCATTCATTCATTCATTGTATAAAACATTTAGTGTATAAATTGTATGTGTATGATTGAAGAAATTGGAATTGATACTTTCTTTTAATTCTAGATCTTGGATGATTTGATGCTTGCTGGAGTCACTGATCTGTATCTTCTATACGACGAATAGTCGTTGTTTCCGCGACAACTAGGGCACTTTCAGGCAGTCTTGTTAACAGGCTGTAAGCACTACGACATTTTGACTTCTTCTTCGCAATTAAAGCCTTATTATTGTTCATCGCGTTTTAATCTTCGTTAGCCTTTATGGGAAATTACCTTCGGGCACAATCCATATTTATTTCGATTGTCTAGAATATGTTTCGCAAAATATTACACATTCACTCCCCTAAGTCCGCTAAGAAGTTCACTGAATCCATTTAATTCTGACAAATAATGTCACAGATGTAATATTGACAACATCACTTGGAATCAGATGCAATCCTCATCATAATCAGGTGCCGTGCCGATTGACGTTTGCTATTATGCTTCTCCAGAGTACACGATCCTTCATGCAGGCTATCAGCTCAGTTGGTGATCTCCTCTCACACCATCCCATCAGACTGTCCAGTATCATTTCTCTTGGTCTTCCTCTTGATCTTCTTCCTTCTATTTTTCCTGTTGATATAATATTTTCAATGGCCCCTCTTCTCATTGCATGTCCTATGAAAGTACATTGTCTCTCTCTTATCTTTTTGACAATGATTTTTGTCTCTCCAGCTCTTCTCATACATTCTTCATTAGTTATTTTTGCTGTTCAGGGGATTCGCAACATTCTTCTAATAAACCACATTTCTGCTGCTTCCAATGATTTTTGTGCAGACTTGTCTATTGTCCATGATCCACTTCCATATAACAAGATAGGTTCAATATAGCATTTTAGGACTCGTTTTCTAACATTCATTGATAAGGATGTGTTGGCTAATTTGTTTCTCATTCTCTGAAATGCAGTCTTTGCTTGGCCTATTCTGTTCCTACCTCATTCATTCATTCATGTGCATGTCCCTTGCGGAACTTTGCCTCCCAAACAGCACTCCTGTAGGCCTCTCGGTTGTGGGCTAGATGGCCTGCTGCTGTTGCATCCATTTCCAGATCGTCAACGATGTCTTGCAGCCATCTTCGTTTTGGTCTTCCTCTTTTTCTTTTTCCCATTATGTATCCTTCAAATACGGTCTCCTCTAAATTATCATGATGTTTGATGTGTCCAAAATATTTAAGTTTTCTCTCTTTAATCCTCTTTACTAGCCATATATAACTACCTATATAACTTAATTTAGAGAAGACCGTCTTGGACGGATACATATTGGAAAAAAAGAAAGAGAAAGACATGTGGTAGTATTTTATCACGGATATATGCTAGTTAGATTCTTGCTGATCTAAGGGATGTAATTAATAATTATACGCAGTAGAGTAATGTATGATTTAGTCCCTTAAGATCTGAAATAGTAACAAAATATTTCACATTGTAAAATTAGACGGAATTTCTCGTGAATATAATAGTCGCCTGTCTATTTGTGTAAAGAATAGAAACATTGTAATCACATAGTGATAGTTTCACGTGGTGTTTGTTAAGGTAGCTTTAGTTCAAGTAATAAGGAATTCTCTGGATATTACAGTTTAGGGCATAATTTTAGGAAGGGTGAGTAAAGTTCAGGGGAAGGTTTAACCCGGTGCCTTTTGTGAAGGATGATTATTTTTTGAATTTTTGTATCAGTCAGTAGCAGTCTTAAGTGAGTTTTTGTAGAAGTCAGTCGCAGTCTTAAGTGAGGTTTTCACGCAGTTCGTAGAAGTATTAAGTGAGTTTTTGTAGCAGTCAGTAGCAGTCTTAAGTGTTTTTTAGCAGTCAGTAGCAATATTAAGAGAGGCTTTGTAGCAGTCAGTAGCAGACTGAAGTGAGGTTAAGTCGCAGTAACAGCAGGCTAAGTAAGTTTTTATAGCAGAATAGAATTAAAGATATAGTGGATGCTGTGATGAGAGAAGAACAAGCAGGATTTCGAAAAGGGAGAAGCTGTCTCGACCAGATCTTTACTCTAAGAATAGTACTTGAAGAACATATCGAAAGGCAAAAACCATTAATCCTGAACTTCATATACTTTAAAATGGTATTTGATAGCATACACAGAGATTCATTGTGGAGAATTTTAAGAATATGTGGAATGCCACCTAAAATTGTCAGCATCATTAGGGACCTCTAAAAATGATATGTTTGTGCAATCAACACAAAAGAAGGAATGAGTGAATGGTTCCATATTGAAACAGGCGTGAAACAAGGAAGTATATTATCTCTCTTGCCTTGTGGAATTGCCATAGACTTCATAATGAAAAATGCCCAACAGGTAGAACAGGCATTGATTGGGTCCATAAGACCCAACTGGAAGATCTTGATTTTGCAGATGACATAATTATTATTAGTGACAATGTGGAATAAATGCAAGAAAAAGTAGATACCTTGTCTTCAATGGCTAGTATAATAGGATTTTAAATAACAAGGAAAATACAAAAATAATGAAACTTCTCAATAACCGTGAAGAAAAAAAAAGCACATGGAAGGAACAGCTGTTGAAGAAGCAAATCAATTTGCATATCTCGGCAGCTACGTAAACTAGGATGGTGACACCAGAAAGGAAGTTAGAATTCGAACTGCAAAATCAGCATTGACCTTCACGAATCTTGAGAACATATGGCATTCAAAATTATATGCACAGGAACCAAGTTAAGATTATTCAATTCAAATGTAATATCCACTCTCATTTATGCTTGTGAAAGCTGGAAAATAACTAAAGAAATAGACCAGAATATAGACTCTTTCGCAAACAAATGTCTAAAGAAAATACTTGATATAAAGTTGAACGAATTCAGGGCTAACACAGAGATAAGACAGATGAACAAACAACAACTTGTCTCATGGTTGATCAGAAAAATAAGATGGACAATGTCGGTCATGTGATGAGACGAAACAACAAACCAAGCTATCATGTTGAACCCATCAGGCCGAAGACAAAGAGGTCGACCACGTGAAACTCGAAAGAGGACATTCTTAAGAGAGGCCTGCTTAGTGGGAATAACATCCCTTGATAAAGTTGAAAAACTCGCCGAAAACAGTAAATCTTGGCAAAATTACCATGCGATCCCTATGTGACGTTTTACGGCACGGGAATGATGTAAGAAGTTATATAATATGTATATGAATATATATATGTATATATATATATAAGTGTATATATATGCATATTTGAATGTATATATATAAATGTGTGTATGAATCTGTATGTATACATATGTATGTATGCATGTATGTCTGAATGTATGCATACATTATGCATGTTTGTATGTACGTCATATATGCAAGTATATACAAATGTATGTTTATCTGTATCTTCACGTGTATTTATATTTCTATGAAATATGTTAGTATGTGTGTATGAATGTGTGTATATGTATATGTGTATGTGCAGATGTATATATAGGTAAATATGCATATTCATGTTTATATCTTTGTATGTATGCGTGTAACTATTTATCCATGTATGTATTCATGTATGTAAATATATATGTACGTAGGTATGAATATAGATACGTATGCGTGCATGTGTGAATGTTTGTATGTATTTATGACTGTATGTGCATATGTACATATGAATTTTTGTATGTCTATGATTATATATGTGTATGGCAAAACACCATAAGAAATAACATTTTGTTGTCAGAAATGCAGATGAAGCCACTGACAACAGTTATTGAGGAAAGACGCTGGCGATGGTAGGGACATTTGCTCTGAATGACTGACAACCACTACCATAAATAGCTTTAAGATGGTTGGGACATGTGCTACGAATGACTGACAACCACTACCATAAATAGCTTTAAGATTGTTGGGACATGTGCTTCGAATGAATGACAACTTACTACCAAAAATAGCTTTAAGATGGTTGGGACATTTGCTCCGAATGACTAACAACTCACTACCAAAAATAGCACTAAGATGGACACACAGAAGTAAGGCCAGATCTGGATGCCGGGAAATAGAGGGCTCATTTGGCCAAAATCGAAAAAAAAGGATAACGACAAGCATTTGTGGAAAACTCTTGCTGAAGCCTCATCTGCCCTGGGTAATAAACTTTCAGAGAGAGAGAGAGATGAGTGTATATGTATATGTTATTAGTCATTCCTTTTCATGTCACTTGGTGAGCTTTGCCGTCCTAAAAGCTCTCCTGTATGCCTCTCGGTTTTTTAGCAAGATGCCATGCAGATTATTAACGTTGTCTTACAGCCATCTTCGCCTTGGTCTTTATCTCTTCTTTTCTTATTATATACCCTTCAGGAATGTCTTCTTTCTGTTCTCATTATGTTTAACATGTCAAAAATATTATCTGTTCAACCTTCTTTACTATCCAAACTTCTTCACTACTAAGTTGTTGTAGTATGGATGTATTTGATCTTTTAGGTGTCCACAATGTTTGAAGAACCATTCTGTAGCATTTACATTCAAAGACATTTATGTGTCTATCAGCTGTTTTGTTAAGTGTCCAGGTCTCATAGGCATATGTTGCGATAGGAAAGATGCATGCACTTACAAATCGTATTTTAGTAGTTCTATCTTGTAGTTTTTGAAGAGCGATAGATGTTCTCCTTTTAATTTCCCTCATTGTATCTCAATTATTACTTAGTAATGATCCAAGATGTCCAAAACTCTATAACTCTTCCAATTTTATCTCATTTATCAATATTTCAGCTGCCTTATTTGGTTTGTCACTTGTCATCAATAGAGTTTTTCACTGCATTACGATAAAGGTTTTACTCTTCACTATTCCCACATCTATCTATCTATCTATCTATCTATCTATCTATCTATCTATCTATCTATCTATCTATCTATCTATCTATCTATCTATCTATCTATCTATCTATCTATCTATCTATCTATCTATCTATCTATCTATCTATCTATCTATCTGTCTGTCTGTCTCTATGTCTGCCTGCCTGCCTACCTGCCTGTCTGTCTGTCTATCTATCTGTCTGTCTGTCTGTCTATCTATCTGTCTATTATTGATATTCTCTTCTATGCAAATATGCTACGAAATAATTAATTTATTCTCTTACGACACAACCGACTGAATAAAGTATGTAACAAACACTTAGGGCTGCAGAATGTACGGAAGAAAACAAAGCTTAACGCCGGCGTAATAAAACTTTAATTTACAAGAGTGTTTAGCTATCTTCTCGATTTATGCAGTTGTAGAGAACACCTTCTCACAGGCATTTTCTTTCACAAAATCAGTTTGATTAAAAAGATTAGAAAATTCGACGAACATTCGTTTAACAGAAGTCTACGAAAATAAAACTGAATGAAGGGCTATTTTTTCTATTTATTTCATACAATCTATCTATCTATCTATCTATCTATCTATCTATCTATCTATCTATCTATCTATCTATCTATCTATCTATCTATCTATCTATCTATCTATCTATCTGTCTGTCTGTCTGTATTGATGTGTGTAATGTATGTATGTATTTATATATGTATGTATGTATGTATGTATGTATGTATGTATGTATGTATGTATGTATGCATGTATGTATGTATGTATGTATGTATGTATGTATAAATGTATGTATATCTGTTTGTATGTCTGTCTTTCTATCTATATGTCATTCCGGCCATCCATCAATCCATCTATAGATCCATCCATCCAGTGATTCTCAGTTAAGTTAATTAACACTGTTATATATTTTGAGATCTATATAACTTAATTCAGAGAAGACCGTCTTGGAAGGATACATATTGGAAAAAAAGAAAGAGAAAGTATTTTACCACGGATATATGCTAGTAAGATTCTTGCTGATCTAAGGGATGTAATTAATAATTATACGTAGTAGAGTAACGTATTATTTAGTCCCTTAAGATCTGAACCAATAACAAAATATTTCACCTTGTAAAATTAGACGGAATTTCTGGTGAATATGATAGTCGACTGTCTGTTTGTGTAAACAGCAGACAGATTGTAAACACATAGTGGTAGTTTCACGAGATGTTTGTTTAAAGTAGCTTTTGTTCACAGTAATAAGGAATTCTCGGGATATTACATTTTAGGGTAGATTTTTAGGAAGTTTTATTAAAGTTCAGGGAAAGATTTAACCGGGTTCTTTTTGTGAAGGATGATTATTTTTGTGCTTTTGTATCAGTCGATAGAGTCTTAAGTGAGTTTTTGTAGCTGCCAGTAGCAGTCTTAATTGAGTTTTTGTAGCAGTCAGTAGCAGTCCTAAGTGAGTTTTTTTACCAGTCAGTAGCATTCTTAAGTGAGTTTTTGTAGCAGTCAGTAGCAGTCTTAAGTGAGATCAATCATGTCTTAGTTCGGGTGTTGTAACGTTTTTGTTGTCCTTTACAGGACAACATTTCCGGTATTATTATGTAGGAATTATGTAGTGGCAATCTTGTAAAGACCAAAGTGTAATGTTGTGTTATTTCCTATTCGTAGAAGATGAATTGTTATTCTGGAGATGTTACACATTCCAGAATTTGTAAGTAGTAATTTCTTGTAACCTTCTTGTGGTAGAATGTTTTTCCTTATGACATGGACTGCGTGTCAGTGACGTTTTCATTTTAAATGTTTTGTCACTGCCGTATCAGCAGTTTTGTTCTCATCGTCATTTCCATAATCCTCATCTTCCTCATCAATAAATTAATTTGATGTCTATTGAATTTGAACCTACTCTTTGGTTGTTACTAACGTCTTGTATTGTTGTTAAGTAGAAAGCCTGTAAGGTGAAGTCAAGTCGTAAAGTTGTTATCTAGCGGGAAGAAAGAGATTGCTTGGGTGCAAATTTTCTCTGAGTATATTGAAGAACACAAATTGAAGACTCTTAGATCAATCTGTTAAACTTGTTCCTGAGAGAGTTAACAAATTACCAATTCGTTGTTCCTCTAGATCCTTTGAGATAACACTAGCTCCTAGTTGTGCTCTACCTGTAGAGGAAGAATCATTCCTTTTCACATATAAAGATATGTTTTTCCTCTTCAGTTTAAGTAAGAAGGATAATCCTTTAGACCAAAGAGAAGATGGCTGCAAGACATCGTTGATAATCTGCACATGAACCCCATTAGCAGCAGGGAATCTTGCTTACAACAGGGAGGTCTAAAGAAGAGCTTTTAGCGAGGTAAAGTTCAGCAAGGAACATGCAAATTACTGACTGACTGATCTATATATCTAACAAAAATTACGTGCAGAGTTTTTAATATACTACAACCATTCTACTTAAACACTAAAATGAACATTTACTAGAAGACTAGCAATATTACAAGCAAATATGCTAACGAACAATTATTGTAAGCTTGGTATATGTTTGCTACTAACATTTACAGTAATGACAGAGGTACTCTATTTCTGAAATGTGCGGTAGAATAAGAATAATTATACCGAAAATCAAGAAAATAATTTTTGACACATATAAACTATATCGTTATGTTTTATAGTTCAAAATGCTTACTAGCTGTATTAATATTTTCCAATATTGGCCGAAGAAAAAGGGGCAGACCGCGTGAAACTCTGAAGAGGACATTATTAAGAGAGGCCAGGTTAACAGGCATAAAATCCTTTGATGAGGTTGAAAGACTCGCCGAAGACAGGAAAAATTGGCGACTACTTTACGAGCCCTATGTGACGTTTAACGGCACGGGAAGGATATAAGATATAAGATAAGAATATTGGTTGAAAATAAAAACGATAGTAATGACGTAAGTGAAATTGCTTCATATTTTCTGCTAACAAAATTTCACTTAAGAAAGAAAGGAAATAAACAAAAAAGTAATTCAGTAAAAAGGAATAGAAAAACTATTTATGCCAGTCTGTAAGAACAGTGTAGAGCAAAACCTCTATCGTACTGTGAAGAAAACTAAATTAATGACAACTGACAAAACAAATAAAGTAGTTACAATATGTAGTTGTATCAATGAGTAAAAATTGGAAGAAACTGAGAGTTTTGAATGTCTTGGATCATTACTAGCTAATAATGGAGATACAATGAGGGAAATTAAAAGGTGGAAATCTATCACTCTTAAAAAAAAACAATTAAAGAAGCTGTGGAGAGGAACAGATAGAAGTACAAAAATAAGATTTTTAAGGGCATGCATCTTTCCCATCTTAACATATGATTGTCAGACCTTTACACTTAACAAAACAGCTGAGAACACATAAATGCCTTTGGATGTAAATGCTACAGAAGATCTGTAAAATATCACGGACACAAAACACAACAACTTTATCCATACTACAAGAACTTATTTTTGAGGAAAGGTTGATAGCAAAGAGGATTAATCAGAGAAAACTGAAATATGAATATCTATCTATCTATCTATATCTATCTATCTATCTATCTATCTATCTATCTATCTATCTATCTATCTATCTATCTATCTATCTATCTATCTATCTATCTATCTATCTGTCTGTCTGTCCGTCTATCTATTTCTCTATCTATCCTTCTATCTATCTATCTATCTATCTATCTATCTATCTATCTATCTATCTATCTATCTATCTATCTATCTATCTATCTATCTATCTATTTACAAGTCGTTTGTCTTTCTGCATGTATGTTTTCTGCTCTTTGTTTCCAGTTATATGTAAGCTTCTTTTTGTTTTCTGGTTTAGGTTTTTTCCTATTTTGTTCAAAATCATATTCAGCAGACGTTTGGAATATTATTTTTTTTTCTACTAGAAAGCAGGTTTATACGTAGGCTATTACAATCTCATGTTGTAGTGCGTTAACAATTCAAGTTACAAAGCTATTACTATTAACCATTTAAATATTATAGCAAGTAGTGATGTATCACATTGTAGGTTTTCATGCGAATTTCTGATCTAATAGAAACATGTAAATGAATGCTCACAACATTAAGGAATATTAGAAGAAACAAATGGGTTCTACTTTTAATGTAGTTCTACATAAAAATTCAAACAGTGAATATGTTATTTGCTTTTCTTGTCTTTGCAAAAGAGCAAGTAATACTTCGAAATGTTTCGGTTATTCTCTTACAACACAAACAAACGGCTGAATCAATTGTGTATCAAACACTTACGGACTATAAGATGTGCAAAAAGGAAAAATTTAATGCTTACATCATAACTTTAGTTAACGTTAACAACAGTGTTTAGCTAACTTCTCGATTTATGAATTTTTAGAGAACACATAATGCCATGCATTAATTTCACAAGACCAGTTTCATTAAAAATATTATACGATAAGAAAATTCGATGCCCATTCGTTTAACAAAAGTGTACAAAATAAAAAAAATGAATAAAAGGCTATTTTTCTACCAACATAATAACCATCTATCTATCTGTCTATCTCTCTGTTTGTCTGTTTCTCTATCTGTCTCTCCATTGGAGTAATTATATATTAATATATCCAACGTCCATCTATCCATCTATCCATCAATTCATTCATCCGCCATTCCATTCTTCAACTTATCCTTCTATCCATTCTTACAATCAGCCATCCATCCATTCATTATGCTCATAAAGTTTATGTAATGAACAATGTTGCCATATACAGCAGTTACCTGCAATAATAAAACATTCTTCATAAAGAGGTATTAAAATAATATAATAGTTTTAAACATTAAAAGAAGCATTAACTAAAAGAATACCAACAGAAAAACAAATATACGAAAGAAAATTCATGTAAATGTTTTATAACTCTGTTACTAATATTTTCAGTAATGACGGACGTATATTAATTTCGAAAATTATGTTAAAGTAAAAAGTAATCATACCGAATAACATGCATTTATTTTTTAACGCAATATAACTCTTCATATTTTGTAAACTACATCTTTATATTTTGTAAACTACATCTTTATAGTTTGTAAAGTAAATACTTGCCAGCTGTGTTAATGTTTGAAATATAGCACAGAAGAAGGATAGCACAGATGTTAGTGAAATTATTTCAAATGTTTTTATAATATTATTTACTTTGGAAATCGAAATGTTATTTTTAAATACAACCGTAGTTCAGAAAATTTATTTGGTACATGAATTTGTTCTTTTACGACAATGTCACAACTTTTTATTTTATGAATATCAGTAAAAAAAATAAAGATAATCAAATTCTCTTAATTATATATTCATGCATATAAATACGAGGGACGTTCAGAAAGTAATGCACCACATGGTTTGTTTCAGCTAATAATGAAGATAGAAGCATGAAATTTTGCACATTTTAAATATGGCATGTGTCGATTGTGTGAACCAAATTGCACTGGAACTGGCCAAAGATTATGGCTGCCTTAACTGTTGAAATAGAGCGTGTTAGGAACTTGAGGTATAAGCAGCGAATTGTGACAGAATTTCTCGTTGCGGAGAAGGAAACTATTGTGAACATTCACAAGCGTATATGTGACGTGTATGAAAATTTTGGCACTCGACAGGAGTACAGTCAGTAGCTTGGTTAAGAGTATCAAAGAATCAATAAGTGGAGATAAGGAGTTGCATGATCCGCAATCACCACGAAGAAAGAAATTCAAGACAGCTCCTTCAGCTGGAAAGCTCATTATCACTCTTTTGGGACAATGAAGGTGTGATTCTTGTGGATGTTATGCCAAGAGGAGAGACAATCAATTCGCAAGGTTACATTAAGACATAAAAATTTAGTCAACGTTTTTGCAGAGTTCTGCCCATAAGAATCCAGCTGACCTGCTTCTCCTTCACAATAATGCGCGCTCTCACACAAGTCTGACAACACGGAAAGCAATCAACAAGTTGGGTTACACTGTACTAAACCATCCACACTATATTCCTGATTTGGCACTGATTTCCATCTGTTTAGTTCACTTAAAGATGCACTCCGTGGAGTAAGATTTGAAGATAACTAATAACTGATTCATGCAGTGAAGAAATGGCTACATAATCAAGAAAAAATATGGTACAGGCTAGGAATACAATGTTATCATGAGTTTGGCTTGCCCCGGAAGGTATATTGAGTAACTTGTCGAAGTACTGACTCCATCATTGTACTACCCTCTCTGGTTCGCATATTGGATCACCGTTATCATCGTTCACAATCTCAGTTTGGTCGAAGTGCTCTCTTCTCTTTCTCATTGCGCTGATCTTTTTATAAAAGACTGTCCTAGATTCTTTGAGATTGTTGTTTAAAGCTTAACTGTATTTCTGCCCTGATTTTACCTTTGCTTCTTTTATTACCCGCTTAGAGTGTCTTCTTACAAGTAGATATTCAATGTGGTCTAGATCCTCTTTACTTCTTATCCATTCGTTCTATTTATGTTTCTCTTCTTTTATAGCCTCTTTCGCTCCATCATTCCAAGATGTTATTATTTTCCTTTCTCTACCTCTTTTCTTCATAGTACCACATTTTCATTTGCTGCTTGCAAAAAGCTAGTTTTAAACAAATAAAAGGGATAGCGACTGCAGTAAAACTGGTTAATATAAATAAGGTAGATAGAGGTGTATGGTGCAGTTTTACAAAGTGAGGGAGGAAGTGAGCAAGGTGAGAAAAAAACGAATATAAAGTATGAGAATGTATAAATGAAAAACATACAACATCCGATATTTCGGCGTGAGCCTTATTAGAGGATACATGCAAAACACAATACAAACATATATAACTTATCTGAAGCGTCTTGCTCTCAGTAAAGCGGAAATGTGTGTGATAGAAGGAGGAGGAGGAGAAAAAAAAACGTTGCCTACAGACAAAAGATTCCCGATATAGCCAATCATAGCGAAGAAGCGGAGAGAGAGAGAGGAGGAGAACAAGTGGGAGAAAGGGGTTGGGGTAAGGCAATAGAAACATGATAGCCGGTAGAGGTGTCGGGGGGAAGGGGTATGTTATCATGTGCAAACGTTGCGGTTTGAAGTACATAGGGGAAACTGGCTTACGGTTAGGAGATCGATTTCGCCAGCATCTCAGTGATATTTCTAAGAGGGCCTGGACACCTGTGGCTAAACATTTTTGCCTTGGTAACCACAGGGGCAAACAGGACATTTCGGTTAGTGCGATCCGCTCTTGCAGATGTACGATCTCGGAGGGTCCTAGAACAGCGCCTTATTTTCCAGACTGGCTATCTCCACCCAGCTGGAATTAACAATGTCTTCAGCTTTCTGTAACTTCTTTAATTTTCCACTGGCCTTTTTTATACTCGACTTTCTTTCTCTATGCTACCCCTCCCTACCACCATCCTATTTCCTTCTCTGCCAACATATTGGTCTTGTCCCATTCACCAGTTTTACATTTCCTCCCTGTAGGTGTTTAAGTTCTTCATTCATTATCTCTCGCGTCCTCTTTTCTCTCCCCTCCCCCCTTCCCCCCGATCTATCTATCTATCTATCTATCTATCTATCTATCTATCTATCTATCTATCTATCTATCTATCTATCTATCTATCTATCTATCTATCTATCTATCTATCTATCTATCTATCTATCTATCTATCATTGAATGTAACATCCCTCATACTTCTTTAAGTGATCATTACCCAGTCTGCTGTACGTGGACAAGAAAGGGGTATAAACTTCCTAAACACAATCACATCAGTATGAAATTTAGGAGCTTAAGAAAATTTAACCTAGAATTATTCCTTAATGATTTGCAAGAATCTTCACTTACACACGTGTACCAACTAACTGACCCTGATGAGGCAATAGAATATTGGCTAAAGATCTTCAGAGATATATTAGACAAACATGTCCCCATGAAAGAGGTGAGAGTAAAACACCAGACGAAGTCACCTTGGATAAATATATACTGAAATACTTCAATCCATGAGAGAACGTGATCGGACGCACAAAATCAAGGACTTTATGACCTACCGTTCACTCAGAAACAAAGTTCAATACTTAATAAGACAAGAGAAAAAAATTATTTCAGGAATCTAATACAGAATAAATCAGACAGTAAATCAATTTGGAAAGCCATAAATACCCTATCAAATAAAAGAAAAGAATTTGATTCTCAAGCCATCAATCGTGCATACACTAGCGCACATATCAGTACACATTTCAGAGAAGAAATCAACGTTCTTAAATCATCAGTATCAGCTCCTGTATGCGACTTACATGAACTACAAACATTCCTGGACAGCAGATATACTGATTTTAAACAGTTACACATTCCATTCTTAACAGTCAGTGAAGTTCACAGTTATCTCTTAACCTTAAAAAACAACAATACAGCTGGGCTTGATGATATTAGTAATAAGATCTTACGTTATGCTGCACCTGTCATTTCACATACACTAACATATATTTACAACCAGTGCATTGCAAAATGCTATTTCCCTGAGGCTTTTAAAACTGCTAAGGTGTATCCTCGCTTTAAATCTGGCTCATCCAACAATCTTACCAACTATAGACCAATATCCATATTATCGTCATTATCAAAACCACTCGAAAAACACATACACAAAATAACTCTACGACACATGCAAGAGAACAATTTACTCATAAACAGTCAGTCAGGCTTTAGACCCAATCATTCCTGTCACACAGCTCTTACCAAAATGACAGAAAACTGGTTAGTAAACATAAATGAAGACAGACTATGTGGTGCCATCTTTGTCGACTTTAAAAAGGCATTTGATATGATTGACCACGATATTCTTGCAAGAAAAATAAAGACTTATAGACTGCACCCTGACCTAATAAAATTAATTGCATCGTTTCTTTCAGACAGACAACAGGTAGTATTCTTCAACAATTCTCTATCAAATTCTGCTAAAGTTGACACTGGTGTTCCGCAAGGTTCTATTCTAGGCCCGTTGCTCTTTGCTATCTATATCAATGATCTTCCACTTCATCTTAAACACTCTTCTTGTGACCTTTTTGCCGATGATTGCACAGTCTACACCAGTGACTACGATTGTGTTAATCTAGAATCAACTCTTCAGGTCGAGTTATACAACTTAATTGGATGGAGCAAAAATAATGGCATGATTATAAACACCGATAAAACAAAATCAATGCTCATAACAACGAGACAGAAACTACAAATGCAACAAAAACAACACTTCGGCTCTGTACAGAAACATCACAGATAGAAAACGTTAGCGAGCACAAAACACTAGGTCTTATTATTGACCAACATCTGACCTGGAACTCTCATGTGCAATGTCTAACAAAACTCATCGCACAAAAAGTATACCAATTAGCTAAAATTAAGCACTTCATAGATCAAGACACTAGGAAGACATACTACATAGCTCATATACAAACACATTTAGACTATTGCTCAACAGTTTGGGATGGTTGCTCAGTGTCAAATACAAAGAGGCTTTGCTCTCTCCAAAAGCGAGCAGTAAAGCTCATTAGTGACAAAGATCAAGCACAAACAACTAATCATCACAAACGTATCAAAATACTACCCCTTAAGAACAGGTTCCTCTTCAACAAAGCCAAGTTAGTACATCAGATTCTTTCACGGCATGCCCCGCCTTATCTAAGGAACCTGTTTAAATTTAGCCCAAAGTGCAGCCAACGCTTGAACAACATATGTCTTCCAAAACCTAGACTTGATCTTTACAAGAAAAGCTTTAGTTATTCTGTTGCTCATCTTTGGAATACCCTCCCATCCTATATAAAAAAAATATAAATTATACTCCTTCCTACAACTACAAGCTTTCCCAGTATCTATTTGATGTCGACTACATGCCTCCATGAATTATAAAACTTAAAAGTTATCTTAAGCTGCTCTTACAGACACCGAATACAATTAATTGTTTTCTGTATAGTCCCGAAAATTTTGTTTAGTAGATAGTCATTTATAATGCATGTAGTTACTTCTATACTGAGTGAATGTTTAAGAGTGAAACGTAAATGTTATATTTTATTTTATGTCTCTCAGCTTCAAAGTTAGTTATGTTTGTTATATGAACAGCATATTTGTAGAATGTCTGGAATAGAGTGAAAGATGTATGATAAAGGGCAAAATGTCAGACGGGCCTGCTTGCCCAATTCTTAACCCTTTTGAAATAAAGATCAATCAATCAATCAGTCTATCTATCTATATATCTATCTATCTATCTATCTATCTATCTATCTATCTATCCATCTATCTATCTATCTATCTATCTATCTATCTATCTATCTATCTATCTATCTATCTATCTATCTATCTATCTATCTATCTGTTGTCTGTTTGTAAATATTTATGTATGTATGTATGTATGTATGTTATCTATCTGTCTGTCTGTAAATATGTATGTATGTATGTATGTGTGTATATATGTATTTATTTTATCTATCTGTTGTCTGTCTGTAAATATGTTTGTATAATAATGGCATTTTGAGGTAGTGTTCTTCTGTCTTGTAATTCTTCTTATTGATATGCTTTGTACTCCTGCCACCTTTATCGATGATATTGCTGAATAGTTCTGAGAATATCTTGACACACAATCTGACCACTGTTGTTTAAATTAGATTTCACAAGCACTACACTTCTCTAATCAGGAGAAGTCCGATGATGTTCTCTACATATTTCATTTAATTATCACAAATAAGATATTCGACTTAGAATTCACAACATCACTTGTACTAAGATGCAAAATGACATACTCTTCGTTAGTTTCGTCGTTGAAGCACATCAATATCAAACTATCATACTCTACATGCGGCATTTCTCAGTGTTCTCCTGTTTCACAATATTCTACACATTTGATACGAGGAGAGTTTTAAACTCTGTACTATATTCCATCTGAAACACCCGGTCAATCAATTACACGACTAAATCACTGTACTCGAAGTTTCAAAGTCATAAATATTCATATCACTTGAATCACTTGAAACACAGATTCAATCTGTCCTAAAACTACTTCTTCAAAACTGATTTTCCTGAGTATCTATTGCTATAACTGTCCGTCTATTCCAACTGTCATCACTTACGTCTTCTTTCTCTCTCGTGTCTTCTCTGGCTTGTGTTCTCCTTTTGCTGTTCTTCTCTGATTGTCTGTCTTTCTCTCTTCGGGCTCCCTCCTCTGTCTCTTCTTCTTCCTCGTTCCCCCTACTTGGTTCCCCTTCTTTCTTCGTCGTTCCGTCCTCCTACTTGCTTCTCCGTTCACCTTTTTATCTTCAAGTGCAGCTTGGTAGATTAACAAATAACTATTTTGGCTCCACCATTCAGATGTCCACTGGTTCCCTTGCGCGTTCTGATTGTCCGTCATTCAAACTGTCCCGTTGCTTATGTGTCGTAAGTCAATTGTCCAATAGCCCACGCCTCTAAATATGTAATTGGTCAGCTGACCCAGTTGGTCACTCCTTTATTTAAAACTCGTGTACAATCGCGTCTCACCACGTGTCAAGTGTCAACTCCGTCTATATAATTATTTACCTAATTCATTATCTTGCTATTTCGTGTCGGAGTGTTATTGTGTCCTCGATTTTCATTGTGTCTGCCTTTTCTATTTGTCTTTTCTATTTTGTTTACTCGTGTCAACGTCCAGTCACCGCTTTGTTATCACTGGACCACTCTATTTTCTGGCTCCTTCCTTTGTGTTACTATTATGTCAGCGTCACTTAGTCTCGTGTTTTTCTATTCACTGTTTTCTTTTGTCCGCGTCTTGTTCTAGTGTCATGGAAGTTTTGTATCTTTCTCATCCTTTTCTCTCCAGTTTTCTGTATCTGTTCCATGTTACTATTTTCTTTACTGCATATTTTCATAATAATATTCATTAGTTATAATAATAATAAATATAATCATTACTTACAAGGCTATGCTACATATGTATTATGCTTGTACGTATTATGCGTGTATGTATGTATGTATGTATATAAGCATGTATGATTGTATATATGTACATATATATATATATATATATATATTATATATATATATATATATTATATATATATATATATATATAATTACGTTGCATGCATGTCAGTATATTATTCTTTCTATATATTTCTATAAATTTGAAGATCTACCTATCTATCTATCTATCTATCTATCTATCTATCTATCTATCTATCTATCTATCTATCTATCTATCTGAATGTATATATGTTTACTCTTCTGTTCTGTGCAAATCTGTAGGTAATTATACGAAATGTTTCATTTATTCTCTTACGACACAAATAAACGACTGAATCAGATGTGTAACAAACACTTACGTGCTGTAAGATGTACAGAAGAAGAAAGGTTAAAGCCAGCGTATTAACTGTATTTAACAACAGTGATTAGCTAACTTCTCGATTTATGAAGTTGTAAAGAACATTTTAACACTGCCATTAATTTCTTAAAATCAATTTGATTAAAAAGATTTTCATGTTACATGTTTTGTCGCTGCTGTATGGCAGCAGATTCACTCCTTATCGTCATTTCCATCATACTGATCTTCCTCACCGACAAATTTGATGTCCATTCAATTTGAACCTACTCTATTGGCTCTAAATAGTGTCTTGTATTGTTGTTAAGTAGGAAGCCTGTAAGGTGAAGTCTAGTTGTACTGTTGTTATCTAGTGGGAAGAAAGAGAGTGCTTGGGTGTACATGTTCTCTGAGTATAATGAAGAACTCAAATTGAAGACTCTTAGATCAATCTGTTAAACTTGTTCCTGAGAGAGTTAACAAACTACCAATTAGTTGTTCCTCTAGAACCTTTGAGACAACACTAGCTTCTAGCTGTGCTCTAGCTGTAGAGCAAAGATCCTTCTTCTTCACTTATAAAGATATGTTTTCCTCTTCAGTTAAATAAGAAGGATACTCCTTTAGACAAAGTAGAAGATAGCTGCAAGACATCGTTGATAATCTGCACATGAAACCATTAGCAGCAGGGAATCTTGCTTACAACCGAGAGGTCTAAAGAATAGCTTTTGGAGAGGCAAAGTTCCGCAAGGGACATGCAAATAACTGATTGACTGATCTATATAACTAAAAAATATTATTTGCAGAGTTTTCAGTATAATACAACCGTTCTACTTAAACACTAAAATGAACATTTATTACAAGACTAGCAATAATAGAAACAAATATGCTAACGAACAATTAATGTAAGCTAGGTATATGTTTGCTACTAACATTTACAGTTCTGACTGTACGCATTTGTGAAATGTGTGGTATAATAAGAATAATAATACCGAAAGTCACGAATATAGTTGTTAACACATAAGAACTACATCATTATGTTGAGTAATTAAAATATTTACCAGCTGTAATATTCAATATGGATTGAAAAAAAAGGGTAGTACTGACGGAACTGAAATTGTTTCAAATATTCTGCTAACAACATTTCACTTTGAAAGAATAAAAATAAATTAAATAAAAAACTAATTCAGTAAATATTGACAAGCTATCAAGTGGAACACAACAGGCCGAAGAAAAAGAGGCAGACCGCGTGAAACTCTGAAGAGGACATTGTTAAGAGAGGCCAAATTAACAAGCATAAAATCCTTTGATGAGGTTGAAAGACTCGCCGAAGACAAGAAAAATTGGCGAACTACTTTGCGAGCCCTATGTGACGTTTAACGGCACGGGAAGGATATAAGATATAAGAAATATTGAACGCAAAAACTAATTATGTCAGTACGTAAGAATAGTGAATTGCAAAACCTCTATCTTAATCTGAAGACAACTAAATTGATGACAACTGACAAAACAAATAAGGTAGCTGATATATATATATATATATATATATATATATATATATATATATATATAGAGAGAGAGAGAGAGAGAGGAAATTCTAGAAAGATGGAAGGAATATTGCAAAGGAATGTATGAAACAACCGACTGTGGAAACAGAAATCACCAGTGTGAATTATTATTGGAGGAGAAAGAACCTGAACCGACAATAGAAGAAGTTTTATGGGCAGTAAAGAATCTGAAAAGTGGTAAATCACCAGGATGTGATGAGATAAAAGCTGAATTTTTTAAAGCAGGAGGAAAGGATTGTGCAACAATCTATCATGGACTATGCAAAAAGATATGGCATTCAGGTATTTGGACAAAAGAATGGAAAAGAACTGTATTCATACCACTGCCAAAAAAGGGTAACCTGAAATTATGCACAAACTACAGAACTGTTGCCCTGATTAGTCATGCCAGTAAAATTCTGTTAAAAATCATAATGGGTAGACTTCGTAAGAAAATAGAAGAAGAAGTCAATATGGTCCAAAGTGGTTTCAGGCAAGGAAGAGGATAAAGAGATCATATATTCAGTATGAGATTAATAATAGAGAAATACAGAGAGTTTAATGTGAATCTATATTTATCCTTTATAGACTACTCAAAGGCATTTTATTGTGTACAACACCAGAAACTTTGGGAAATAATAGAAAAAATGGGATTTCCAATACATTTGATACAGTTAACATCACTGCTGTATCTAGACCAACAAGCAGCAGTAAGAATAAATGGTGAAACAACAACTTGGTTTGACATAAAACAAGGGGTCCGTCAGGGGTGCATATTGTCACCCTACTTATTTAACTTGTATACTGAAAATATAATGAGGAATCTTAGAGAAGATGTAGACAAAGAATATTACGATGCCATAACAATTGGAGGTTATGAAATGCCAGAGATTAGATATGCTGATGACACAGTGTTACCATCCACAACACAAAAAGGAATGGAAAAACTAATTATGTCAGTCCATAAGAACAGCGAAGAGCAGAACCTCTATCTTAATGCGAAGAAAACTAAATTGATGACAACTGACAAAACAAACAAGGCAGCTGAAATATATATCAATGAGGAAAAATTGGAAGAAGTGGAGAGTTTTGAATATCTTGGATCACTGCTAACTAATAATGGAGATACAATGAAGGAAATTAAAAGGAGGACATTTAGTGCTCTTCAGAAAGTAAAACAAATAAAGAATCTGTGGAGAGGAGCAGACAGAACTACAAAAATAAGATTTTTAAGGGCATGCATCTTTCCCATCGCAACATATGCCTGTGAGACGTGGACACTTAACAAAACAGCTGAGAAACACATAAATGCCTTTGAATGTAAATGCTACAGAAAAATTCTCCAAATATCCTGGACACAAGAAAGAACAAATATATCTATACTACAAGACCTTAATATTGAAGAAGACTGGCTAGTAAAGAGGATTAAAGAGAGAAAACATAAATATTTTGGACACATTAAACGTCATGATAATTTAGAGAAGAGCATATTGGAAGGATACATAATGGGAAAAAGAAAAAGAGGAAGACCAAAACGAAGATGGCTGCAAGAAATCGTTGACGATCTGCAAATGGACGCAGCAGCAGCAGGTCATCTTGCTCACATTCGAGAGGCCTACAGGAGTGCTGTTTGGGAGGCAAAGTTCGGCACGGGACATGCAAATGAATGAATGAATGAATATATATATATATATATATATATATATATATATATATATCTTATATCCTTCCCGTGCCGTTAAACGTCACATAGGGCTCGCAATGTAGTTCGCCAATTATATATATATATATATATATATATATATATATATATATATATATATATATATATATATATATATCTCAGTCAGGAAAAATTGGAACAGGTGGAGATTTCTTTAATATCTTTGATCATTACTGACTAATAGTGGAAATACAATTTCATTCATTCATTCATTTGCATGTCCCTTGAGGAATTTTGCCTCCCTAACAGCACTCCTGTAGGCCTGTCGGTTGTAAGTAAGATGCCCTGCTACTGGTGCATCAATTGGCAGATCATCAACGATGTCTTGCAGCCATCTTCGCTTTTGTTTTCCTCTCTTTCATTATGTACACTTCAAATATTGTCTTCTCCTAATACTCTTGTCTTGTCTTGTCCTGTCTCCTTCCATATATTCTTTTCGCTGTTGAGGGAACAAATAGACGTCATGTTTAGGCTCGACGATTTGCTTCATATAATGGGATATGCAATGATTCTGCAAATTCCTCTCTCCATCTCCTGCGTGGGCGGACTCTTCCTCTGTTACCTACACATCATCATACTGTCTTGTGGTAACCTTGTAACATGGCCAAACCATTTGACTTGCTGTTTCTGGATATAGTGCAATACTTGTAATACTTCAGTCTTTGCTCCGATGGTGTCATTTCTTATTTGGTCTCTTCTTGTCACATTTAGTATTCTCCTTTAAACATCTCATTTCTGTCGTAATGATTTTAATTTTGTTCTTGGCTGTTAGTGTCCATGTTTGAAACTGATAGTATAGAGTTGGGAGGAAAATTTTGTTGTACAATGCCTTGTGTGTTTCAGTTATGATGTATTTGTTTTTCAGTAATGGAGTCACCTGTCCAGTGACATGATTTGCATTATTGCTTCTGTTCTCAATCTCAGCGTCAATAGTCCCTGAGGATGATATTATGTTACCTAGGTATTTGAAATATTTCACTTGTTTCAAAGGTCCGTTGTCTAGGAAGATCTTTGTTTGGATTTCTTCTCTCGTTACGGTCATCTCGCTTTTTACATACCAAGTTATAGAGTCTGTGAAGCCGAGCTATTCCAGCCTCTTTCCTACATTTGATTATTCCATCACACCCAGGGGCTTTGTTCATTTGGGGCCTTTCTGATGGTTTCTCTGATTTCAGCTTGTCTGGTTCCAGTTCTACGGAGTCGGCTTGCCTTAGATGGTATAGTGTGTAACATGTCTCCATCGTTGTACTACTTTCTCATATTCGCATATTGGATCGCCATTATCATCGTTCACAATCTCATTTGGGTCGAAGTGCTCTCTTCTCTTTCTCGTTCCGCTGATCTTTTTATAAAATATTTTCATAGATTCTTTGTCATTGTTGTTTAAAATTTCACTGTATCCTGCCGTGATTTTATCTGTGTTTCTTTTATTACCCGCTTAGAGCGTCTTCTTACAATTCGATATTCAATGTAGTCTAGATCCTCTTTACTTCTTATTCATTCTTTATATTTATGTTTCTTTTCTTTTACAGCATCTTTCACCTCATCATTCCACCATGTTATTATTTTCATTTCTCTACCTCCTTTCTTCATAGTACCACATGTTTCATTTGCTGCTTGCAAAAAGCTTGTTTTAAACAAGGCCCGTTCCTTTTCATTGATTTTATTTCTGTTGGTTAGTTTATGAACAGTTCTCTTTTCTTCTAATATTCTTCTTTCACATTCTCTTCCTAGATCTTGCTTCCAAATACTCTGACACTTAATATGTCCAAAATAATCTCTGTTTAATTTCTTTACTAACCAGACTTCTTCAATATTAATTTCTTACAGTAAGGACATATTTGATCTTGTATTGTGTCCATGATATTTGAAGGTGTTTTAGAAGCATTTCCATTCAAAGGCATTAATGTGTTTCTCAGCTGTTTTGTTAAATGTCCAGGTCTCACGGCCATATATTGCGATGAGAAAGATGCATGCCCACAAAAATCTGTTTTTTTGTTGTAATTCCATCTTTTATTGTCCAAAGCATCTTTTGTTGTTTTATTAATGAAGAGCGATAGACGTCCTTCTTTCAATTTCCCTCGTTGTAACTTCTAAATAAGGCCGCCACAAATAAGTTAGCTTTCTTGATATATGCTCTGTTTACTAATCTGGTGGTACCGGGTTCAGTCCCAGCAGTTGGATTTTCTTTCTGGTACACACCAAAAAGACCCTGGGGTTCACCCAGCCTTTAAAAATGGGTTCCAGAGAAATCTGGGAAGGTAAAACGCCCAGGTGTGATACTGACCACATCAGACTTTCATGTCATGGAAAATACGGGCCTAACATCGTATTCCCCAATATGCCTTAATGGCATGGAAACGTGAATTTTAACTACTTTTTAAAAACTTGCTTGTTGTACATGTTGTCACATCTATCTATCTATCTATCTATCTATCTATCTATCTGTCTATCTGTCTATCTGTCTATCTATCTATCTATCTATCTATCTATCTATCTATCTATCTATCTATCTATCTATCTATCTATCTATCTATCTATCTATCTATCTATCTATCTATCTATCTATCTATCTATCTATCTATCTATCTATCTATCTATCTATCTATCTATCTATCTGTCTATCTGTCTATCTATCTATCTATCTATCTATCTATCTATCTATCTATCCATCCGTCCTTCCATCCATCCATCCATCCATCCATCCATCCATCCATCCATCATTCCGTCCATCCATCCATTCATCCATCCAATGAAGCTCAATATTAAATTGTTAATAGTTTTAAAAGGCAGTAGTTATCAATATAAGTAAAATAAATTTTGTGCAAACATTTTAAATATAATACACCCGTTGTAATTAAACACTAAAAGAAGCATTAATTAGAAGACTAGCAACAGTATAAACAAATATGGTAACAGATTTTAATGCAAACTTGGAATAAGACTGCTACTATCATTTACAGCAATGGCTGAGGTACACTATTTCTGAAATGAATGCTAAAATGAGAGTAACTAGACTGAAAGTCAGTACTATAATTCTTAACATAAATGAACTACATAAATATATGTTGTAACTGAAAAACTTACGAACTGTATTAATATTTTAAAACATGGATACGAAGAAAGATAGTATGAATGTAAGTGAAATTGCTTCATGTGTTCTTATGACAACATTTCACTTTGACATTGTGTACCCGTACAAGGTTGTCTTCTCCAAATACTTGTGACGTTTAATATGTCGAAAATATATTCGGTTCAATCTTCTTTACTTCATAGCCCTCTTCACTGTTAAGTTCTTGAAGTATGAATATATTTTGCCCTTTCTCCGCCCATGATATTTGATGGAGTTTTGTATAACATTTAAATTGAAAGCCATCTATTAGTTTCTCAGCTCTTTTTAAGTGTACAGGTCTCATGTACAAATGTTGCGATGAGAAATATGCATGTCCAAAAAATTATTCTTTTAGTAGTTTATTATTATTTTGTCTTCCTGTCCACATCCTCTTAAGTTGTTTTATTTTCGGAGGAGCGATAAATGTTCTTCTTTTTATTTCCTTTATTCTATCTCCATTATTGCTTAGTCAGTCAGTCATTTGCATTCCCTTGCGGAACTGTGTCTCTCTAATAGCTCTCCTGTAGGCCTCTCGGTTCTAAGCAAGATACCCTACTCTTGATTCATTCATTTGCAGATTATCAACGATGTCTTGCAGCCATCTTCGCCTTGGTCTTCCTCTCTTTCTTTTTTTAATTATGTACCCTTCCAAGTGTTGTCTTCTCTCGATTATCATGGCGTTTAATGTGTGTCCAAAATATTTAAGTTTTATCTGTTTAATCCTCTTTACTAGCCAGTCTCCTTCAATATTAAGTTCTTGTAGTATGGATATATTTGTTGTTTTTTGTGTGTGTCCATGATATTTGAAGAAATCCTCTGTAGTATTTACATTCAAAGGCATTTATGTGTTTCTCAAATGTTTTCTTAAGTATTCAGGTTTCACAGGCATATGTTGCGATGAGAAAGATGCATGCCCTTAAAAATATAATTTTTGTAGTTCTGTCTGTTCCTCTCCACAGATTATTTAGTTCTTTTACTTTCTGAAGAGCGATGGATGTCCTACTTTTAATTTCCCTCATTGTATCTCCGTTATTAGTTGGTAGCGATCCAAGATTTTCAAAACTCTCCACTTCTTACAATTTTTACTCATTGTTACATATTACAGCTGCCTTATTTGTTTTGTCAGGTGTCATCAATTTAGTTTTCTTCGCATTAAGATATGGGTTTTGCTCTTCACTGTTCTTACGGACTGACATAATTAGTTTTTCCATTTCCTTTTGTGTCATGTAAAGTAATATTATGTCAGCAGCATATCTAATCTCTGGTATTTCATAACCTCCAATTGTTATGGCATCGTAATATTCTTTGTCTACATCTTCTCTAACATTCCTCATTATATTTGTATATACAAGTAAAATAAGTAAGGCGACAATATGCACCCCTAACGGACCCCTTGTTTTATGTCAAACCAAGTTGTTGTTTCACCATTTATTCTTACTGCTCCCTATTGGTCTAGATACAGCATGGATATTAATTGTATTAAATGTGTTGGAAATCCCATTTTTTCCATTATTTTCCAAAGTTTCTTGCGTTGTACACAATCAAATACCTTTGAATAGTCTATAAAAGATAAATATAGATTCACATTAAATTCTCTGCATTTCTCTATTATTAATCTTATATTGAATATACTCTCCCTTGATCCTCTTCCTTGTCTAGAACCAGCTTGGACCATATTGACTTCTTTTTTAATTTTCTAACGAAGTCTACTCATTATTATTTTAATAGAATTTTACTGCCATTATTAATCAGGGCAACCTTTCTGTAGTGTGTGCATACTTTCAAGTTACCCTTTTTTGCCATTGGTATAAATACAATTCTTTTCCATGTCTTTAGTTTAGTAAGACATCTCTGGCTGCGTAGCCAATTCATCTGGTGTCATCTCCTCCTGTACAGCCATCAGGATTTCGAAACGGTCTTCACTTCTATATCGTAATGTTCTGGTATTTATGTAAGATCAAAAAGGAGCGGTTCTGTTCCGATAACTGTCTTTTTTATCTTTATCTGCATGTCTGCTATTAATAACTAATGGTCCGTGTCACAATCGGCAAAGTTTTTGCTGACGTTAAACTTGATTTCTACCTTCTTTTCACTGAAATGTAATCTATTTGATTCTTGGTTTTCCCATCAGGTGATGTCCATGTGTAAAGTCTTCTTGGATGTTGTTTTAAAAGTGTGTTAGCAATCATTAGCTCATTTTCCATGCAAAACGTCATTAGACTGTCACCTGCCTCAGTTCTATGTCCTATGCTAAATTTCCCCCAAAAATATCCTTCGTCTTCTGCTCTTTCTGTAGCAGTCCTTGCATTAAAATTGCCCATTATTAATACAATATAATGTTTTCGTACCTGATATATCGTTGTTTGCAGTGTGTTATAAAAGTTTTCTGCTTCCTCTTCTTCTGCTGCTGATATAGTTGCATATATCTGGATAATTATTATATTTCTAAGAGTGCCCATAAGTCTGATAGTGAGGATTCTATCACGTACTGGAGCGTAACCTCGTACTGTTTTTGATGTTAATTTGTCCAAGTAAAAAGCCACTCCATTCTTTCCTCCTAATTCTCCACCAGAATGTATAAAGTTATCATCATTCTCGCTCTTGAAGTGTCCTGATCCTTTCCATCGATATTCACAGATTCCCAAAAAATGTGTATCACCGTTCTTTTCATCTCGCTGCTTATTATTTGATACTTTCCCTCATACATACTTCTTACATTCCATATTCCTACTCTTATTTTTCGTTTTTTTTTTAATGCAGGGATTTTCCTTAGTAACACCGTCACGATTTTGTCAATCATCATAATTACTATTACTGACCTCTGTTTCACATTCTTCCCCAGTGTTAAAATTAGATCTATCTGGCCTGGGGGACTTGACACCAGATCTTCTTCCTGTCTGACCTTCCATGTTGCTCTTGGGTTTCTTGGTATATTTCCAGAAGGTAGTTTACCATTACTTTCCTTCTGGGCAGTGACTGTACTAGTCAATGATCGTAGCCATTGTCCCTACATTGAGATCATCTGCCCACCATCATAGAATTGTGACCATAACCAACATTATCTGTCGGCTGCTCTCCCATTCCATCCAGCACCTGCTCCCATGGCTTCACGTCACCCTGATTATGGGGCTATACGGGTACTCCACCTCGCCCAAGGGTGTCCCGTAGACTGACGGAGGTAAAGAGGCGTCTTACTTCCCTTTTGATAAGGGATACCCCTACTCCGCTAACCATATGTCCGTACTAGAGATCAATAAAACACTAAAGGAAACGGCAAAAAAAGAGGTGCTGGGATTTCGGACACGGAGAAAAGAGGAATAGATAAGCAAGAACATATGTAAAAAGACAGAGCAAAGAATGGAAATCAAGACAAAATTATTGAGCACCAAATCACAAAGGCTAAAAGAACAAGTTTTAAGTAATTATGCACAAAAAGACAAAGAAATGAAGGAATCATGCTGTCAAGATAAACGTCAATACAACTTAGCAGAAGCAGCAGAGAAAGCAGCATCTGCAAATGACATGAAAACCATACTCAAAATCACAAAGCAGATGACAGGTAACTTCAGCACAAGAGTGCAGTAAGGATACATAAAGGACAACTTATCAGTGGAGAAAGAGAAAGAACTGAAAACTGTAGGGAACACTTTAACACCCTACTAAACAGAACACAGGCACCACAAACAATAGACATACCTGAAGCAAAAACGGAACTAAACATCAATACAGGACCAATACAATAAGTGAAGTAAAGGAGGCAATAAAGAAGCTAAAATTAGACAGGGCACCAGGTGAAGATGAAGTGGCTGCTTAGATGTTGAAAGCAGAAGAAACAGAAACACCAAAACAACTCTGTCGGATACTACAACAAATTTGGGATCTAGAAAAAGGTTCAGAGGAGTGGAAAACTGGTATTATAGTAAAACTACCAAAGAAGGGTGACTTCAGAGATTGGGGGAACTGGAGAGGCATTACCTTCCTGTCACTCACCACTAAAGTATTTTCCAGAATAAACATCAACAGAATTGTACCAGCACTTGAGGGAAAACTTCGGAAAGAGCAGGCAGGATTTAGGAAAGGAAGATCATGCATATATCACATATTTGTACTTATACAAATATTAGAGCAAGCAAATGAATGGCATAGCACAACATATGCACTGTTTATAGATTTTGAGAAAGCTTTTGACAGTGTCAACAGAGATGCACGGTATAAAATTCTAGGATGGCATGGCCTCTCCAATAAGATAGTGAATGTAATCGAAGCCCTACACGAGGGTTTTCATCCCAAAGTGATCTGTTGAGAACATACCTCCAGTAGCTTTATGATACAAACAGGAGTGAAGCAAGGATGTGTACTATCAATAACATTATTTAGTAGACTGGTTAATGAGGGAGGCAACATCGGACAAACGCAGAGGCTCACAACTGACCTTTGACACAGTGCTGTATGACATTGACTTTGCGGACGACATTTGCCTACTGTCAAGCAGCCACAAAGATATGCAAACAAGCTAACTCAAAATGCAAACAAAATAGGATTTAAGATCAACGTAGGAAAGACAAAGTTAATGAAGAAAAATGTAAACAACATAAATGTATTCAGAGTAGATAGTAAGTTAATGGAGGTCTACGAATTTGTGTATCTTAGCAGTAGAGTAGTAGAAAATGGAGCCAGCACAGAGGAGATCAACAGAAGACTTACTAGAGCGAACCAGGCTTTTGCAATGCTGCAAACTATATGGAAATTTAAAAAATTAAGCATTTAGATGAAAATCAGGATATTTAAGAGTAATGTTCTAAGTGTACTGCTCTATGGAAGTGAATGCTGGAAATCACTAAAACCATAGAAAACAAGTTGAATTCTTTCCATATTAATGTTTACGAAGAATTAGAAAAATATTTTGGCCAAACATCATAAGATATAACATCTTGTTGCCAGAAATACAGATGACGCCACTGACAACAATTATTGAGGAAAGACGCTGGCGATGGTTAGGGTATGTGCTCCGAATGACTGATAACTCACTACTAAAAACAGCATTAAGATGGACACTACAGAGGAATAGAAGTTAGGGTAGACCAAAAGAGACATGGAGAAATAAACAGAGAGGATGTTGAACAATAGAGGGCTCAGTTGGGCAAGAACTAGAAAAAAGGCAAAGGACAGGCATTTGTGGAAAACACTTGCGGAAGCCCCATGTGCATTGGGCACTTAAAGTTCAGAGAGAAAAAGTATGAGTGTGTGTGTTGTAGACTTATTATACTCATTATTTCTTCATCTTTGAGCTTAAACGTGTGTTCTTGAAGAACTAGTCTGATTGTTGCATAAATAAGTGAAACTGATCAGTTATTTTATTATTTTTGCAAACATTTTTTACCCTTTGAGTTTTATGAGTGTGAGAGTCCCTAATTGGAAGGTTTTGTTATTGGCTAGTGTACGAGTACTTTATGTCTGAGCTTTTACATTGTACTATTGCTGTTATTCACTAAGCTTAACATATTGTTTTTTCTGCGACTATGTGCAGGATCTCACTTCTAAGCAATCTTATTGTCTTTTATCTCTGAGGGGGCATTGAAAATATTATAACAACAGGAAAAATAGAAGGAAAAATATCAAGAGGAAGACCAAGAGAAATGATACTGGACAGTCTGATGGGATGGTGTGAGAGGAGATCACCAACTGAGCTGATGGCCTGCATAAAGGATCGGGTACTCTGGAGAAGCATAATAGCCAACACCAGTCGGCACGGCACCCAATGATGATGATGATATGGTATATACTATTCGTTATTTTACATGAATTTTCGCTTGCGCGAGGGGTCTTAGAACGTACTGGCAGAATCTTACTGTATAGTCCTCATTTAACTGTGTCTGATGCAGACTCTATATTTAGTTGCTCTATTACTCTGAGTGGTTAGTGCACTGGTCTCTCATGGCGAAGGTCGGGGGTTCGAATCCGGCCGCAGGCACCCCAGTCACCCAGCTATAGAAATGGGTACCTAGCTTCTTCTGGAGTTGGAGAAGGAAAGGCGTCCAGGCGTGATACTGACCATATCACCCTCTAGTGTGCTGACAGGTCAAGGAAAATATGGGCACTAAATTCCTATGTGCCTCTAAGGCATGACAGGATTACCTTGACCTTATTACTCTGCAGTTTGCTATAATGTCTTCCTAGTTCTTTTCACTGATTAAAATGTATATTATAGATTCCATAATTTGCGTTTTTTTGTCTCATACCCTCTTTCAGTTCGCACTATTTCAGTAACAAAGTACGTAATAATTTTTTCATACAATACAGCCCTGGAATCATTCATTTACTCAACGTGATTATAGTTGATAGAAACTCAGCATTTACAACATCTTGTGTACGACCTTTTTTCTGCCTTTAATAGTAATAAAATGTTGATCATTTACTGCAGAAAGCTTGATATTGCAAGTTTTCATAGCTGTTAGTACATTGATGTACATAGCTGATATGATGTTGATGTAAATAGCCAACAGGATGGTAAGGTATGGAGCTAATAGTATAGTGATGTGCATACTTGACAGTACAACGATGTGCAGAGGATAGACGATATAAGATATAAGATATATAATACGAAACTGATAAAATGTTGATGTACAGACATGACAAGTGTTAATGTGCAGAACAAACAGGACATTGAAGTATATTAGAAGTATTAATGTGTAGAACTAATAGGCCACTTAAGTACATTAGAAGTATTAATGTCCAGAACTAAAAGGAAACTGAAGTACATTAGAAGTATTAATGTGCAGAACAAACAGGACATTGAAGTATATTAGAAGTATTAATGTGTAGAACTAATAGGCCACTTAAGTACATTAGAAGTATTAATGTTCAGAACTAATACGACACTGAAGCACATTAAAAGTATTAATGTGCAGAACTAATAAGACATTGAAGTATATTACAAGTATTGTGTGCAGAATTAATAGGACACTGAAGTACATTAGAATTATTAATTTCAGAACTAACAGGACGTTGAAGGACATTAGAAGTATTAATGTGCAGACATAGTAAGACACTGGAGTACATTAGAAGTATTAAAGTACACAACTAACAGGACATTCAAGTACATTAAAAGTATTCAGGTAAAGATCTAATAGGACACTGAAGTACATTATAAATATTAATGTGCAGAACTAATAGTACACTGAAGTATATTAGAAGTATTAATGTGCAGAACTAATAGGACACTGAAGTACATTAGAAGTATTAATGTGTAGATCTAATAGGACATTGAAGTACATTAAAAGTATTAATGTGTAGAATTAATCGGACTCTTAAGTACATTAGAAGTATTAATGTGTAGAATTAATAGGACTCTGAAGTTCATTAGAAGTATTAATCTGCAGAACTAACAGGATATTCATGTACATTAGAAGTATAAATGTGTAGATCTAATAAGACACTGAAATACATTAGAAGACTTAATGTTCACAACTAACATTAAATTCAAGTACATTAGAAGTATTAAGGTGTAGAACAAAAAGGACACTGAAGTACTTTAGAAGTATTAATGTGAAAATCTATTAGAACAGTGAAGTACATTAGAGGTATTAATGTTTAGATCTAATAGGACGTTGAAGTAAAGTAGAAGTATTAATTTACAGATCTAATACTACATTGAAATACATCAGACGAATTAATCTGAAGATCTAATAGGACACTGAATCACATTAGAAGCTTTCATGTGTATAATTATTAGGACACTGAAGTAAATTAGAAGTATTAATGTGCAGAAATAACAGGAAATCAGTCCGTTAGAAGTATTAATTATAGATCTAATAGGACACTGAAGTAAATTAGCAGTATTAATATGTAGAACTTATAGGACACTGCATTGAATTAAAATTATTCATGTGCAGAACTAAAAGTCTCTGAAGTACATTAGAAGTATTAATTTGTAAAACTAACAGGATTTTCAAGTACTTTAGAAGTATTAATGTGTCGGTCTAGTAGGATTTTGAAGTACATTAGACGTATTAAAGTGTAGATCAAATAGAAGACTAAAGTATATTAAAAGTATTAATGTGCAGATCTAATAGGACATTGAAATACATTAGAAGTAGCAATCTGTAGAACTAATAGGACCCTAAAGTAAATTAGAAGCATTAATGTGCAGAACTGACAGGACATCAAGTACATTAGAAGTATTAATCTGTAAATTTAATAGAACATTGAAATACATTAGACGAACTAATGTGAAAATCTAATTGGACACTGATGTACATTAGAAGAATCAATATGCAGATCTAATAGGACACTGAATTCCATTAGAATTATTAATGTGTATAATTATATAACACTGAACTAAATTAGAAGTAGTAATGTGAAGAATTAACAGGACATAAAGTAAATTTGAAGCATTAATATGTAGATCTAATAGGACCCCGAAGTACTATAGAAGTATTAATGCGTAGATTTAATAGCATACTGAAGCATGTTATAAGTATTAATGTGCAAATCTAATAGTACACAGAAGTACATTTGAATTATTGATTTGTAGATCTAATATTTCACTGAAGTAAATTAGAATTATTATTGTGCAGATCTAATAGGACATTGAAGTACATTATAAGTATTAACGTGTAGAACTAATAGGACAATGAATGAAATTAGAAGTATAAATGTGTAGAACTGACAGGACATGAAGTACATTAGAAGCATTAATATGTAAATCTAATAAGACATTCCAATACATTAGAACTACTAATGTGCAGAACTGATAGGTATTAATTTATATACGCCTAATAGGACATTGGCGTACATAATAAGTATTATTGTGCAGAACTAATATTATACCGAAGAACATTAGAAGTATTAATATGTATAATTAATATTACACCAAATTAAACTAAAAGTATTAATGTGCAGAACTAATAAAGCACTAAAGTACATTAGTAGTATTAATCTCCAGAATTATCGGGACATTCAGGTAAATTAGAAGTATTAATGAGAAAATCTAATAGAACACTGAAGTACATTAAAAGTATTAATGTGTAGATCTAATAGAACGCTGAAGTAGATTAAAGGTATTAATGTACATATTTAATAGGACATTGAAGTGCATTAGGCATATTAATGTGCAGATCCGATTGGATACTGAAGTCCATTAGAAGTATTCATGTGCAGATCTAATAGAACATTGAATTACATTAGAAGTATTAATGTGTAGAACTAATTAGACATTGAAGTAAATTAGAAGCATTAAAGTTCAGAACTAACAGGACATCAAATACATTAGATTTATTAATGTGTAGATCTAATAATACACTGAAGTACATAAGAAGAATTAATATATAGATCTAATAGGACACTGAAGTACATTAGAAGTATTATTGTGCAGATCTAATAGAACACTGAAGTACATTAGAAGTATTAATGTTAAGAACTAATAGGAAACTGAAGTAAATTAGAATTATTAATGTCCTGAACTAAAAGGTCACTGAAGTAATTTATAAGTATTAGTCTGCAGGACTAAAAGTATTTTCAAGTACATTAGAAGTACTAATGTTCAGAACTAAAAGTTCACTGAAGTACATTACAAGAATTAACGCGTAAAAATAAAAAGACACTGAAGTACATTAGAATAATTAATGTTGAGAACTAACAGGACAATGAAGTACATTAGAAGTATTAATGTGAAGAACTAACAGGACAGTAATATACATTAGATGCATTAATGTGCAGAACAATAGGACAATGAAGTATATTAGAAGTACTAATATGTAAATCTATTAGGACGCTGAAGAATATTAGAATAATTAATGTGTAGATCTATTAGGACACTGAAGTACATAAGAAGTATTAATGTTTAGATATAATTGAACAATAAATTACATTAGAAGTATTAATGTGTAGATGTAATAGGACACTGAAGTACGCTATAAGTATTAATGTACAGAACTAACATGACATTGAAGTATATTAGAAGTACTAATGTGCAGAACTAATAGGGCACTAAAGTCCATTAGAAGTATTAAAGTGTATAACTAAAATGACATTGAAGTTCATTCTGAATATTAATGTGCAAAACTAATAGGACACTAAACTATATTATAAGTGTTAATCTGCAGAACTAATAGCACATTGAAGTACAATAGAAGCATTAATCTGCCAAACTTTTAGGATACTGAAGTACATTAAAAATTCTACTCTGTAGAATTAATAGGACGTTGAAGTAAATTAGAAGTATTAATGTGCAGAACCAATAGGATACTGAAGTATATTAGTAGTACTGATATGCAGAACTAACAGGACTTTCAGGTACATTAGAAGTATAAATGTGTAGATCTAATAGGACACTGTAGCACATTAGAAGTATTTTTCTGCAGATCCAATAGGACATTGAAGTACATTAGAAGTATTAATGTGTAGATCTAATACTACACTGAACTACACTAGATGTATTAATCTGCAGAATTAATAGGTTATTCAAGTACATTAGATGCATTAATGTGTAGATCAAATAGAACACTGAAATACTTTAGAAGTATTTATGTTCAAAAGTATCAGGACCTTCAGGTACATTAGAAGTATTAATCTGCAGAATGAACAGGACATTCTAGTACATTATAAGTATTAATGTGAAGATCTAATAGGACACTGAAGTACATTAGAAGTATTAACGTGCAGAAATAATAAGACACTGAAATTCATTACAAGTATTATGTGTAGAACTAATAGAACAGTGAAGTACATTAAAAGTATTAGTTTCAGAACTAAAAGGACACTGAAATAGATCACAAGTATTAATGTACAGACCTAATAAGACAATGGAGTACATTAAAAATATTAAGGTGTAGATCTAATAGGACACTGAAGTACATTCAAAGTATTAATGTGCAGATATAATAGAATATAGAAGTAAATTAGAAGTATTAATGTGCAGAAATAATAGGACACTCAGGTAAATTAGAAGTATCAATGTGTGGAACTAATTGGCCACTAAATTATATTAGACGTATCAATCTGCACTGCTAACAGGACATTGAAAATCATTACAAGTATTAAGGTGTAGATCTATTAGGACATTGAAGTACATTAGAATTATTAATGTAGAAAACGAACATGAGATTCAAGTATAATAAAAATATTAATGTACAGAACTAATAGGACATTACATTAGATGTATCAATCTGCACAACTAACAGTATATTAAAGAACATTAAAAATATTAAGGTGCAGATCTAATAGGACACTGAAATACATTGTAAATATTAATGTGCAGAACTAATTGTACACTGAAGTACATTAAAAGTATTAATGTGCAGAACTAATAGGACACTGAAGTACATTAGAAGTATTAATGTGTAGATCTAATAGGACATTGAAATACATTAGAAGTATTATTATGCAGAAACATTAGGACACCGAAGAACATTAGAATTATTAACGTGTAGATTTAATCAGACACTGAAGTAAATTAGAAGTATTAATGTGCAGAATTAATAAGACAATGTATTACATTAGAAGTATTTATCTGCATAACTAACAGGATATTCAAGTACATTAGAAGTATTAATATGTAGATCTAATATGACAAAGAAATACATTATAAGTACTAATGTTCACAACACACACTACATTCAAGTACATTAGAAGTATTATGTGGAGAACTAACAGGACACTAAGTATCATAGAACTATTCATTTGAAAATCTATTAGTACATTGAAGTATGTTAGAAATATTAATGTCTAGATCAAATAGGATTCTCAAGTAAATTATTGTAAAGTAATAGTCTAATATCACGCTGAAATCCATTAGACGTATTAATGTGAAGATTTAATAGAGCACTAAAGTACATTAGAAGTATTAATGTGCAGATACAATAGGACATTGAATTACATTAGAAGTATTAATGTGTACATCTAATAGTACATTGAAGTAAATTAGAAGTATTGTTATGCAGATCTAATAGGCGACTGAAGTACATGAGAAGTATTATTGTGCAGATTAATTAGTACACTGAAGTACAAGAGAAGTATTGACGTGTACAACTAATAGGAAACTGCAGTAAATTAGAGTTACTAATCTGCAGAGCTAATAATAAGACACTGAAGTGCATTAGAAGTATTAATCAGCAGAACTAACAGGACTTGCACACCATTAGAAGTATTAATGTGTAGATGTAATAGGACACTGAAGTACATTAGATGTATTAATGTATAGATACAATAGGACATTGAAGAACATTAGAAGTAATATAGTGCAGACTTAATAGAACACTAAAGTACATTAGAATTATTATTGTGAAGATCTAATAGAACACTGAAGTAAATTAGAAATAGTAATGTGTAGAAATAATACGACACTACAGTACATTAGAAGTATTAATTTATAAATCTAATAGGACATTGAAGTACATTAGAACTATTATTGTGCAGAACTAATAGGACAGTGAAGTGCATTAGACATATTAACGTGTAGAACTAATAGGACAGTGTAGTAAATTAGAATTATTAATATGTAGAACTAATAGGACACTGAAGTACATTAGAAGTATTAATCACTAGAAGTAGCATTACTTTCCATTACATGAGAAGTATTAATGTGTAGATCTAGTAGGCCACTAAAGTACATTAGGACTATTAATGTGTAGATATATTAGGACATTGAAGTACTTTTGAGGTATTATTCTTGAAATCTATTGGAACACTGAAGTACATTAGAAGTATTAACGTGTAGAATTAATAGCACACGGAAGAAAATTAAAAGTATTAATGTGCAGAACTTATAGCACACTGAAGTACATCAGAAGTATTAATCTGCAAATCTAACAGGACTTTCAAGTACATTGGAAGTATTCATGTCTATATCTGATAGGACTCTGAAGTACATTAGAAGTATTAATGTTGAGATCTAAAAGAATATTGATGTACATTAGAAGTATTAGTGTGTAGAATTAATAGGACACTGAAGTAAATTAGAAGTATTAATGTCAAGTTCTAATAGGACACTGAAGTACATTAGAAGTATTAGTGTGTAGATCTAATAGTACACTGAAGTACACTAGCAGTATTAATATGCATATCTAATATGATATTGAAGTACACTAGATGTATTAATGTGTAGATCAAATAGAACACTGAACTACATTACAAGTATTAATGTGCGGAACTTATATAACACTGCACTAATTTAAAATTACTAATGTGCAGAACTAATAGTACTCTGAAGTACATTAGAAGTATTAATCTGCAGAATTAACAGGACTTTCAAGTTTTTTAGAACTATTAACATGTAGATCTAATAGAACATTGAATTACATTAAATGTATTAATGTGCAGATCTAATAGGACGCTGAAGTATATTAGAAGTTTAATATGCAAACATAATAGACATTGAAATACATTAGAAGAAATAATCTATAGAACTAAAAGGACGTTGAAGTAAATTAGAAGAACAAATTTGCAGAACTGACAAGACATCAAGTACATTAGAAGTATTAATGTGTACATTTAATAGGACATTGAAGTGCATTAAAAGTATTAATGTCTACATCTAATAGGACATAGATGTAAATTAGAAGTATTATTGTGCAGACTACTTAGGACACTGTAGAATGTTAGAAGTATTATTGTGTGGAACTAATAGGACACTGAAGTAAATTAGTAGCATTAATGTGCAGAACTAATAGTACACTAAATTACATTAGAAGTATTAATCTGCAGAACTAACAGGACATTCCAGTTCATTAGTAGTAATAATGTGCAGAACTAGCAGACACTGAAGTACATTAGAAGTATTAATGTGAAAATCTAATAGTACACTGAAGAACATTAGATGTATTAATGTGTAGATCTAATAGAAAACTGAAGTACATTAAAAGTAATAATGTACAGATCTAATATGACATTGAGGTGCATTAGAAGCATTAATGTGCAGATTTAATAGGACACTGAATTACATTAGACATACTAACATGTAGAAATAATTAGACACTGAAGTAAATTATAAATATTAATGTGCAGAACTAAAAGAAATTTCAAGTACATTAGAAGTATTACTGTGTGTAGATTTAATAGGTCTCTGAAGCATGTTATAGGTATTCATGTGCAGATCTAATAGTACACAGATGTACAATAGAATTATTAATGATGAGACTAACAGGACACTGACCTACATTAGAATTATCAATATGAAGAACTACCATGACAGAGATATACATTAGATGTATTAATGTGCAGAATTAATAGGACACTGAAGTACAATAGAAGTATTAATGTGTAAATCTATTAGAACACTGAAGTACAATAGAAGTATTAATGTGTCGTTATAATACGACACTGAAGTACATTAGAAATATTAATGTTTAGAGCTAATAGGACACTGAAGTATGTTATAAGTATTAATGTGTAGGACTAACAGAACATTGAAGTACATAGGAAAGTATTAATGTGCAGAACTAATAGGACACTGAAGCACATTAGAAGTATTAATGTGTATAATCAAAAGGACATTGAAGTTCATTATATGTATTAATGTGCAGAACTAATGGGACACTAAAGTACATTATAAATATTAATCTGCTGAACTAATAGTACATTGAAGGACAAAAGAAGTATTAATCTGAAGAATTAATAGGACACTGAACTAAATTAGAAGTATTAATATGTAGAACTAATAGAACATTGAAGTACAACAGAAGTATTATTGTGAAGATCTAATTGGACACTGAGTAACATTAGACGTAATAATGTGTAGATCTAATAGTACACTGAAGTAAATTAGAAGTACTAATCTGCAGAACTAATAGGACACTGAAGTACATTAGAAGTATTAATGTGCAGAACTAACAGGACATTGAAGTAAGTTATAAGTAATAATGTGCACACCTAACAGCACATTGAGTTGCATTAGAAGTTTTAATGTGCAGAACCAATAGTACACTGAAGTACATTACAACAATTAATGCTCAGAACTAATAGGACACTGATGTAGATTAGAAGTATTAATGTTGAGAACTAATAAGACACTGAAGTAAATTAGAAGTATTAATGTGAATAACTAACATGACATTGAATACATTAGACGTATTAATGTGCAAAGCTAATAGGACATTGAAGTACATTAGAAGTATTAATCAGCAGAACAAATAGGACACTGAAATATATTAGAAGTATTAATGTGTAGATCTAATTTGACACTGAATTACATTAAAATTATTAATGTGTAGATCTAATAAGACACTGAAGTACATTAGACGTATTAATGCGTAGATCTAATAGGACACTGAAGTACATTAGAAGATTAATGTGTAAAGGTAAAAGTACATTGAAGTTCATTATACATATTAACGTGCAGAACTAATATGATACTAAAGTACATTAGAAGTATTAATGTGCCGAACAAATAGGACACTGAAGTACATTAAAAGTATTAATGTGTAGAACTAATACGACACTGAAGTAAATTAGAAGTATTAATGTGGAGAACTAACAGGACATCAAGTACATTGTAAGTATTAATGTGAAGATCTAATAGGACACTGAAGTACATTCGAAGTATTAATATGTCGAACTAATGAGACACTGAAGTATGTTATAAGTATTAACGTGCAGATCTAATAGGACACTGACGTACAATCGAAGTATTAATGTGCAGAACTAATAGGACACTGAAGTAAATTAGAAGTATTAATGTGTAAAACTAATAGGACACTGAAGTACATTAGAAGTAATAATGTGCAGAACTAATAGGACATTGAAGTAGATTGTAAGTAGCTAATCCATTGTTCATCCTTCTCTTTAAAACGGTTTTCCACTATTCATTCTTCTAAACGTTGTTTCATTCCTGTGTGCAGATGATAATATGCCTCTCCTGGCTGTTACTAACGTCGTGTACTGTTGTCAAGTAGTAAGCCTGTAAGGTGAAGTCTAGTTGTACTGTTGTTGTCAAGTAGTAAGCCTGCAAGGTGAAGTCTAGTTGTACTGTTGTTGTCAAGTAGTAAGCCTGTAAGGTGAAGTCTAGTTGTACTGTTGTTATCTACTGGGAAGAAAGAGAGTGCCTGGGTGTAAATGTTCTCTGAGTATATTGAAGAACACACATTGAAGACTCTTAGATCAATCTGTTAAACTTGTTCTTGAGAGAGTTAACAAACTACCAATCAGTTGTTCCTTCTTCTTCATATATAAAGATATGTTCTCCTCTTCAGTTAAGTAAGAAGGATACTATTTTAGACCAAGGAGAAGATGGCTGCAAGACATCTTTGATACTCTGCACATGGAACCAATAGCAACAGGGCATTTTGCTTTCAACCGAGAAGTCTACATGCGAGCTTTTAGAGAGGCAAAGTTTCGCAAGGGACATGCAAATGGCTGATTGACTGATCTATATAACTACAAAAAAAAACATTACGTGCGGAGTTTTTAATATAATACAACCATTCTACTTTTATAGAAATGATACCCTATAATGAACATTTACTAGAAGACTGGCAACAATAGAAACAAATATGCTAACGAACAATTAATGTAAGCTTGGTATATGTTTGCTACTAACATTTACAGTAATGACGGAGGTACTCTATTTCTGAAATGTGTGATAGAAAAAGAATAATAATACCGAAAGTCAAGAATATAATTTTAACACATATGAACTACATCATTATGTTTTATAATTAAAATACCAGCTGTAATATTCAATATGGATATAGCAGTATATTGAATGTTTAGATGTAAGATAGATAACTCATCTGAGAATTTGAATATTTGTATGTATAAAATGCGTTATCTTCTAATGTAATCGGATGTTTGTGAGTAGAGTCCATCTGCTTTGTCTTGGATTGGACGAAGGTCACGGATGGGGAATGACAGGAAAAAGGTCAGGTGAGTAAGAAATCATGTGACTGAGGGACAGTTGTGTTTTGTGTATCGTCTGAGATAGACTTAGATTAGGCTGTTAGAAATGTTGTCTTTTAGGTAAATAGATGTAGAATAAAGTGTATTAGATTGTTCTGATGGCGACAGTAGTTTGCCGGGAACATATATCGTGGAGATGTCCAGTCTTGTGTCCATGGATTTTGTTGATGCCTTTTGTCGTTCTCGTCATATCGCTCATTGACTCATCGTCACCCCGTGCATCACTAAAGTCATTTCAAGTGTAAAGTTGCTGCTTCTGTATTACTATTTCCACTGAGAGAGAATGGACCTGGGAGCAAGTAAGTCTGTGAAGTGAGTAACAAAACAGACGCAAAACAACGTAGAATAGTAATGTAAGAAAGAACATTATTCCAGTGGACACTAGTGGAAATATACACAGAAATGAATAGCAATACATCTACAGTTTACATTCTACACACAGAAGAGCATATAGAATGAATCACCACCCGAGTAACCTGCTTTATGGGTTGAAGAGAAGGAGAGTACTGAAGTAAGTGAAATTGTTTCAAATTTTCTGCTAACATTTCACTTTGAAAGAATAAAAATAAATTAAATAAAAAAGTAATTCAGTAAATATTGAAGGTAAAAATTAATTATGTCAGTAGGTAAGCATAAAGGAGAGCACAACCTCTATCTTAATGTGAAGAAAACTAAATTAATGACAAGTAATAAAACAAATAAGGCAGCTGAAATATATATCAGTGAGTAAAAATTGGAAGAGACTGAGAGTTTGGAATATCTTTGATCATTACTAACTAATAATGGAAATACAATTTCATTCATTCATTCATTCATTCATTTACATCTCCCTTGCGGAATTTTGCTCCCTAACAGCACTCCTGTAGGCCTCTCGGTTGTGAGCAAGATGCACTGCTGCTGATACATTAATTCGCAACAGATAAAAGGGATGGCGACTGCAGTAAAACTGGTTAATATAAATAAGGTAGATAGAGGTGTATGGTGCAGTTTTACAAAGTGAGGGAGGAAGTGAGCAAGGTGAGAAAAAAAACGAATATAAAGTATGAGAATGTATAAATGAAAAACATACAACATCCGATATTTCGGCGTGAGCCTTATTCGAGGATACATGCAAAAACAAAATACAAACATATAACTTATCTGAAGCGTCTTGCTCTCAGCAAAGCTTAAATGTGTGTGGAAGAAGGACGAGAAAAAAAAAAAACGTTGCCTACAGACAAAAGATTCCCGATATAGCCAATCATAGCGAAGAAGCGGAGAGAGAGGAAGGCAATAGAAACATGATAGCCGCTAGAGGTGTCGGGTGGGGGGGGTGGGGGGGGGAAGGGGAGAGAAAAGAGGACGCGAGAGATAATGAATGAAGAACTTAAACACCTACAGGGAGGAAATGTAAAACTGGTGAATGGGACAAGACCAATATGTTGGCAGAGAAGGAAATAGGATGGTGGTAGGGAGGGGTAACATAGAGAAAGAAATTAGAGTATAAAAGGGCCAGTGGAAAAAGAAAGAAGTTACAGAAAGCTGAAGACATTGTTAATTCCAGCTGGGTGGAGACAGCCAGTCTGGAAAATAAGGCGCTGTTCTAAGACCCTCCGAGATCGTACATCTGCGGAACAAGAGCGGATCGCACTAACCGAAATGTCCTGTTTGCCCCTGTGGTTACCAAGGCAAAAATGTTTGGCCACAGGTGTCCAGGCCCTCTTAGAAATATCATTGAGATGCTGGCGAAATCGATCTCCTAACCGTAAGCCAGTTTCCCCTATGTATTTCAAACCGCAACGTTTGCACATGATAACATAAATGACATTTCGTGAAGTGCAGGTGAAGCCCTCCTGTATCGACAACGTGGATTTAGGGAAAGAGATCTGGCTGGACTCGACAACAAATGGACAAGTGTTGCATCTACGGCGTCCACAACGTCTGGTACCATAAAAAGTGTCATCTGTCTTAAGATGACTACGAATTAAAAGGTCCCTGAGGTTTTTGTCACGTCTGTAAGCCACCAATGGGGGTTCCCCAAAAAGTTCATGTGTCTCAGGCTCGGTCTGGAGGAGATGGAGATGGCGAAACAGTATGTTTTTAACTGCCAAGCTATGAGGGTGGTACGTGAGTACTAGTTTCACTCTGTCCGAGCTACAGTGCGGTTTAGGGGTGAGGGCTTGTTGCCGAGATATGTGGCTAATGCGGATCCAAGACGACGAGAGAACGTGGTCTGGATAGCCGCGTTGACGGAAGAAATCTAGTAATTTGTGGCCTTGATCCTGGAAATCCAAATCCTCCTTACACAAACGTCGCAACCTAAGAAGCTGGGAAAAAGGAATAGAGTCCTTACACGATCTGGGATGGGAGGAAGAGTACAGGAGGTAGCTGTGAGAGTCTGTAGGTTTATAGTAGATAGAAGTAGTAAGCCCGGAGGGGCCGATAGTGACGGCAATGTCAAGAAAGTTAGCGGAAGTAGCAGAGATATGGGAGGTGAAAGAAATGACAGGATTGTATTCTTTAACAAAACTGATAAATGTTTCTATTGCCTTCCTCTCTCTCCGCTTCTTCGCTATGATTGGCTATATCGGGAATCTTTTGTCTGTAGGCAACGTTTTTTTTTTTTTTCTCGTCCTTCTTCCACACACATTTAAGCTTTGCTGAGAGCAAGACGCTTCAGATAAGTTATATATGTTTGTATTTTGTTTTTGCATGTATCCTCGAATAAGGCTCACGCCGAAATATCGGATGTTGTATGTTTTTCATTTATACATTCTCATACTTTATATTCGTTTTTTTTCTCACCTTGCTCACTTCCTCCCTCACTTTGTAAAACTGCACCATACACCTCTATCTACATTAATTCGCAAGCAACGTCTTGCAGCCATCGTCGCCTTGGTCTTCCCCTCTTTCATTATGTATACTTTCAATACTGTCTTCTCCGAATATTCTTGTCTTGTCTTGTCTTGTCTTTTCCTGTCTCCTTCCATATCTTACCTTTCGCTGTTGAGGGAACATATAGACGTCGTGTTTGGGCTCGACGATTTGCTTCATATAATGGGATATGATAAGCGTTACATTGGTAAAAATGTAACATATACCAATGTCCTCTGTTACCCACACATCATCAGACTGTCTGGTGGTAACCGTGTAACATGGCCAAACCATTTGACTTGCTGTTTCTGGATATAGTGTAGTACTTGTGTTTCTCCAGCCTGTGCCCCGATGGTGTCATTTCTTATTTGGTCTCTTCTTGTCACAGTTAGTATTCTCCTTGAACATCTCATTTCTGTCGTAATGATTTTGCTTTTGTTCTTGGCTATTAGTGTTCATGTTTGACATTGATATCATAGAGATGGGTGGAAAATTGTGTTGTACAGCGCCTTGTTTGTTTCAGTTGTGATTTATTTGTTTTTCAGTAAAGGAGTCATTTGTCCAATGACCTGATTTCCTTTATTGCATCTGTCCTCAAACTCAGCCTCAGTTGTCCCTGAAGATGATATGCTGCCTAAGTATTTGAAAAGTTTCACTTGTTTCAAGGGCTGGTTGTCTAGGAAGATTTCTTCTCTCGCTATGGTCATGACTTCTGTTTTTTTCCAGCACTGATCTTCATGTTGTGGTTTTGACATGCCCTTGCTAAATTATCCATTTTCTGCTGTAGGTCTTTTTCTTATGTGGCTGTAAGTGCTTGATTGTCACCAAAAAGAATTTCATTGATGGCCCTCTTATTGAGTATGTCTTCTGGAATGTGTTTTGGGTTTATTGGCATTATTTCCTGCTTTGAGCTGTTGGTCAGCTTTGTCGCGAAATTTTTACTCTGTGTGATAGTTTCTTTACAGATGTTGTCAATTTATGTTTTGAACAGTAGGGAAGATAGTTGCCAGACTTCAGATAATATGATGAATGGTTCAGAGTGTCCTGCATTTGTTCTAACTGTACACTGACTGTTTTCATATAGGTTTTTGCATAGGTTGATCAGTTATGTACTAACTTCATAACGCTGTAGGATTTCCCACGTTTTATATCTATCTACTCTATCAAATGCATTTTCTTGATCTACGAAAGCTACTTGCAGTTTCTGATTGTGTTCATCTGATTTTTCTATTAGTTGTCTTGCGGAAAAAATGGCATCTGTACAGATTCTATTTTTCTAAATCCCATCTGCGTTTCATTTAACTGTGGTTCAGTCACTGATCTCAGTCTCTTCTCTATGATCTTGCAGAACAGTTTTCCAGAATGGTTTATCAGTGAGACGTCTCTATATTGGTTGCAGTCTCTTTTACTGCCTTTTTTCTTCCATATTGAAATAATTACAGCGTATCTCCAGTCCTGTGGTGTTTCTTGCTTTTTACCATACCGCGCTGTGGACGTCCTGCCACAACTACCAAGGCAGAAATGTTAAAATGCGCTGAGGGCATTATTCTTACTGATAGGCCTGTCATTACTCAACAATTGGCCTTTAAGCTGTCAGTCAGCAATGGTAGTGCAAATTCAGTTATAAAAGCTCTCGGATTTTCTAATGTTTGCGCAAGATGGGCTCCTCAAAGTCTCACAAATCGATTGCAAAGGAAAGCATTTTCTTCTGAACTGTTGGAACATTTTTGGCTAATATCGTAACAATTTACGAAACCTGGGCACATCACTTGGAATCTGAGACAAAAAGACAGTCAGTTGAGTGGCATCATCCGTAATCATCACGAACAAAGAAATTCAAGACACCTCCTTCAGCTGGAAAGGTCATAATATCTCCTTTGGGACAATGAAAGTGTGATTCTTGTGGATGTTATGCCAAGAGGAGAGACAATCAGTTCGCAAGCTTACATTATGACAAAACTTAGTCAGTGTTTTCGTAGATTTCGACCGCGTAAGACTCCAGCAGACTTGATTCTCCTTCACGACAATACGCGCTCTCACACAAGTCTGACAACACGGCAAGCAATCAACAAGTTAGGTTAGATTGTGCTACATCATCCACCCTATAGTCCCGATTTGGCACCCTCTGATTTCCTTCTGTTTGGTTCACTTAAAGATGCACTCCGAGGGGTAAGATTTGAAGATGACGAAGGAATGGTTCCTGTAGTGTAAAATGGCTACATAATCAAAAGAAAATATGGTACGGGCTAGGAATACACTGTTGTCATGAGTTTGGCTTGCCTCGGATGGTATATTGAGTAACTTGTCGAAGTACTGACTCCTTCGCTGCATTAGTCTCTCATGTTCGCATATTGGAACGCCATTATCATCGTTCACAATCTCAGTTTGGTCGAAGTGCTCTCTTCTCTTTCTCATTGCGCTAATCTTTTTATAAAAGATTTTCGTAGATTCTTTGTGATTGTTGTTTAAACCTTCACTGTATTCCTGCAGTGATTTTACATTTCCTTCTTTTATTACCCGCTTAAAATATTTCCTTCATATTGATATTCAATGTAGTCTATATCCTCTTTACTTCTTATCCATTCTTTATATTTATGTTTCTTTTCTTTTACAACTTCTTTCACATCATCATTCCATCATGTTATTATTTTCATTTCTCTACCTCCTTTTGTCATAGTACCACATGTTTCATTTGCTGCTTGCAAAAAACTGGTTTTAAACAAGGCCCGTTCCGTTTCATTGATTTTATTTCTGTTGGTAAATTTATGAAGAGTTATCCGCTTTTCTTTTCATATTCCCCTTTCAAATTATCTTCCTTGACCTTGCTTCCAAATGCTCATGACATTTAATATGTCCAAATTAATCTCTGTTTAAATTTCCTTACTAACCAGACTTCTTCAATATAAAGTTCTTGCAGTACGGCTATACTTGATCTTGTGTGGTGTCCATGATATTTGAAGGAGTTTTTAGTAGCATTTCAATTCAAAGGTATTTATATATTTCTCAGCTGTTTTGTTATGTGTCCAGATCTCACAGGTATATGTTCGATGGGAAAGATGCATGCCCTTCTTTTAGTTGCATCTTTTCCTCCACACAGCTTCTTTTGTTGTTTTATTTTTAGAGAGATAGACATCCTTCTTTCAATTTCCATCATTGTAATTTCATTATTATTTAGTAATGATTCAAGATATTAACTCTTTGTGGTTTGGGACACGCGTCCTGCGTGGTTGTATCCCTGTTACTATACATTTATAGACGCGCATAGCGATGATGGTTTGTAGCTCTCTAATTTTGAAAATAATCAAAGTATCTTAAAACCAGCAGTTGACTTCCTTCCGGGCGCGTGGTAATTAAACAAAGAGAGCGTTGAGAGAGAGATTCTGTCTTTATTTAAAGCGAGTTTTTCAAAGTTCCAGATTGCTTTTTTATAGTTCCATCTGGGGAGAGGGCTACTGGTGTTAAGGAGTTCATTTTCTATTGTCAGGAAGACTGGTCGATGGTCGCTACCTCCAAGTTGTTTTCCAACTTCACGTGTAATGTTCCACTTCAGATATGGAGAGTGGAATGCCAGATCTGGTGTTGAGGTTGTACGCCAAGCCCTTGAGTAAAATGTTGGGGGATCCATTGGCTGGTTGATCAGGAGAAGTCCATTACTATCCTGCCAGCTCTCAACTTCCTCTCATCTCTTGTCTATGTGGTCATAGCCCCAGCTCTGGGAATGGCTGTTAAAATCGCTACAGACCATCAGTCTCTCTTTGTGTTGGATTGTTTTTTAGCAAGTGGGCGGTCATTAGAATAGTTAAGGAGGTGGAAATCTGTATTACTACTTTTTAGATGGATCATTTGATATTCGGCTCCTTCCATGAACACTCCTACCTGACATGCGCTGATGTTATTCTTAACAAGTGCGAGTACTCCTCCTTTTCTTCTGTCCTCTCGGTCTGATCTAAAACACTGGTAGCCTCTGATTTTTAGGTGGCATCTTTGGTTAGGTGTGTCTCCTGTATGCAGCATATACTTACCTGCTCTGCAAAAAGTATGTTCTCTAGTTCCACCTTTTTGCTATAGCCATCTCTAACACTGCTGACACCCTCAGCATTCCACTGCATTATTTTGGCTGTTTTCTTCCGTTGTATTTTTTGGCCAGTAGCTCTACTCTCATGTCTCCTGACTCCACAAGACGAACTGAGAGGACCTCCAATAGCATTGGGTGGACCCTTTCGAGGCAGATAGAGACATTCATTAGCGATAATGCGTGTTACTCTGATTTTTGCGATGCGCCTTTTGGCTGGGTAACTCTGACTTCAGCACCTTTCCTTGCTAGGTCAGACTGTGGTCTTGCTTCGACTGCCATGAAGACAGTGTGGCTGGCCTGGCCAAAACTTTGTTTTCCAGCCTCTGGTGGCTGTATGTAAGTCCCTTCTCCATGTCAGTTGGTTTTGAGACAGTTCCACAAAGACACTCTAACTTTGAGATGAGGAACCTGATGAGTGCTTCAACGATATCCATTCTCTGCCACCTATAGTCTGCTGGCTCTGTTTTGTTTACATCATTCTGATAGCCATTGTTGTAAGGACCTATAGACTTGTCACGTCCTGGATTCATTGGTTTCACACCAGGCTTTCCTCATCCCCGCCAGAGATCTCTATGTCCCCATCCGTCCACCAACCTGACATTACATTTTACAAAAATAACAATTACAATTAGTATTGATTGCTACAAGTTTCTGGTCTACAGAAGTAGGTCAGAGTTTTTAAGCAAACAGATCTATGTTCCCTGTCTCACAAAGACTATGTTAAGATAAGTGTGCTCTTAACACAGTTGTTCCAGGGTGCCTTTTTGTCTCTTTCTGTATATTCTGTTTGTGTTTTGCTTATGTTTTATGCATATTTTATGTACATGTATGTATTGAGTATTATATTCATACACTGAAAAACTGTTACACTATTATAGAAATCTTTTGTCAAGACAAAAGTTTTCTTCTCTACGAATAGTACAATTTGTACATTTAATAACAGATTTGAACTCTCCAGTACATAAAGCTAATCAGATATTTTATCTTTTATATACGTATAGATTTATGCTTAAGACATACTCACCGGCGACTGACAAAGAAATCAACATGCACAGCAAAAGAGCGATCATAATGACCTTCATGGTGTCGGCTTTCTGGAGGATTGAGGATTAAATATACAGTAGACCTACATGGATTAGTAGACGCTGGATAAAAGTAGATTCTGCTGTTATGAAAAATAGACCTAACTAATACAGTACCCCATATTATACCGTACCATAAACTCCGATATGACTTGATATTAATGTTAAAATACTTTAGTTAAAAGTAAATTAAGACAAATAAAGACAAACTTAATATAACACATTTTTATAATATAAAAACAGCTTTGCAAATGCAGCGTGCAATTTTAGCTAAATGACAATCACTTAGCTTTTCAGTTTAATGAAATTTCTTATATCTTATATCCTTCCCGTGCCGTTAAACGTCACATATGGCTCGCAAAGTAGTTCGCCAATTTTTCCTGTCTTCGGCGGTTCTTTCAACCTCATCAAAGGATTTTATGCCTGTTAATTTGGCCTCTCTTGATAATGTCCTCTTCAGAGTTTCACGCGGTCTGCCTCTTTTTCTTCGGCCTGTTGTGTTGCACTTGATAGCTTGTTTTGGGATTCTCTGATCATTTCTTCTCATCAAGTGACCAACATATGTCCATCTCCTTTTCCTGATCACCCATGATACTGGTTGTTGTTCACTCATCTGTCTTATCTCTGCATTGTTCTTGAATTCATTCCACTTGATGCTGAGTATTTTCCTTAGGCATTTGTTTTCGAAAGAGTCTAATTTCTTTTCTATTTCTTTAGTTGTTTTCCAGCTTTCGCATGCTTAAATGAGGGTGGATATTACATTTGAATTGAACAGTCTTAACATGGTTTTTGTGCTTATGACTTTTGAATTCCATATGTTCTCAAGATTCTTGAAGATTGATGCTGCTTCTGCAATTCTGATCCTAACTTCCTTTCTAGTGTCACCATCCTGGTCTATGTAGCTGCCAAGGTATGCAAATTGAATGAAATTTACAAACATAATTTTGTTAAGTTCAATCAACTTAGAAAAAAAAAACACAGCCGTACACATTTAAGACTGTTACAGTAGCGTTGGCGCGCCAAGATCAACTTATATTTCTGCTAGAAATTGATAACAGTTTTTATTTATTCGCTTCTATGTCGGTTGCTTGAGAGTGTCTTTTGGTTTGATTCCGGAGTTCTGGTTAACGGAGAGTCTAAAGCGCTCAATTTACATCAATTACTGGATAATGGAGAGTCTACAGCACTCAATTTACATCAATTACTGGATAACGGAGAGTCTACAACACTCAATTTACATCAATTACTGGATAACGGAGAGTCTACAGCACTCAGTCTACATCAATTACTGGATAAGGGAGAGTCTACAGCACTCAATTTACATCAATTACTGGATAACGGAGAGTCTACAGCACTCAATTTACATCAATTACTGGATAACGGAGAGTCTACAGCACTCATTCTACATCAATTACTGGATAACGGAGAAATTAGAATATTAGTGTTGGAGAAAAATTCGGTTATTAAATTTTGAATATTTACATGCACATTTTTCTGGAGTAGGCCATAATATAATATATAAGATATAAAACATTAAATCAATGATATATTGTACTTTCATCCACTTTGTACAGCGGTATTAGTAATATTCGTACTATAGCAAATACTTTAATGATGCCATTGCCTTGTCTGCAGTCGAACATGCCTAAACGCCTAAACATAGTTCACATAAAGAAGAAACGACTAAACATGGTTCACATAAAGAAAAAACGCCTTGACATAGTTCACACAAAGAAAAAACGCCTAAGCATAGTTCACATAAAAAAACGCCTAAACACAGTTCACATAAAGAAGAAACGCCTAAACATGGTTCACATAAAGAAGGAACGCCTAAACATAATTCATATCAAGAAAAAAAAGCCTAACATTGTTCACATAAAGCAGAAACGCCTAAACATGGTTCACATAAAGCAAAAAACGCCTAAACATACTTCACATAAAGAAGAAACGCCTAAAATAAGTTCACGTAAAGAAAAAACGCCTAAAATGGTTCACATAAAGAAAAAACTCCTAAACATAGTTCACATAGGGAAGAAACGCCTAAACATAGTCCACATAAACAAGAAACGCATAAACATAGTTTACACTAAGAATGGCTTGATCATACAAGAAGTCCACATAAAGAAGAAACGTCTAAACATTGTTCACATAAAAAAGAACAGCCTAAACATTTTTCACAAAAAAGAAAAAGGGTCTAAATATGGTTCACATAAAGAAAGAACACCTAAACATGGTTCACATAAAGAAAAAACGCCTAAACATGGTTCACATAAAGAAGAAACGCCTAAATATAGTTCACATAAAGACAAAACGCCTAAACATAGTTCACATAAAGAAGGAACGCCTAAACATAGTTCACATAAAGAAAACACGCCTAAACATAGTTCACATAAAGAATAAACGGCGAAACATAGTTTACACTAAGAATGGCTTGAAAATACAAGTAGGCCACATAAAGAAGAAACACCTATACATGGTTCACTTAAAGAAGAAACGCCAAAACATTGTTAACAGAAAGAAAAAACGCGTAAACTTAGTTCAAAAAAGAAAAAAACGCTGAAACATGGTTCACATAAAGAAAAAACGCCTAAACATAGTTTAAAGAAAGAAGAAACGCCAAAACATAGTTCACAAAAAGAAAGAAAACTAAACATAGTTCACATAAAGAAGAAACTCCTAAATATAGATCACATAAAGAAGAAACGCCTAAACATAGTTCACAAAGAGAAAAAAACGCCTAAAAATGGTTCACATAAAGAAAAAAAGCCTAAACATAAAGAAGAAACGTCTAAACATGATTCACATAAAGACAAAACGCCTAAACATAGTATACATAAAGGAAAGACGAATAAACGTAGTTCACATAAAGAAGAAACGACTAACCATGGTTCACATAAAGAATAAACGCTTAAACATAGTTCACATAAAGAAGGAACGCCTTAGTATAGTTCACATAAAGAAGAAACGCCTAAACATAGTTCACATAAAGAAGAAACGCCTAAAAATGGTTGACATAAAGAAGAAACGTCTAAACATAGTTCACATAAAGAAGAAACGCCTAAAAATAATTCACATAAAGAAGTAACGCTTAAACATAGTTCACATAAAGAAGAAACGACTAAACATGGTTCACATAAAGAGAAACGCTTAAAACTAGTTCGCATGAAGAAGAAACGCTTAAACATGGGTCACATAAAGAAGAAACGACTAAATATAGTTCACATAAAGAAGAAACGCCTAAACATAGTTCAGAAACAGAAAAAAACGCCTAAAAATGGTTCACATAAAGAAAAAACGCCTAAACATAATTCACATAAAGAAGAAACGCCTAAACATACTTCACATAAAGAATAAACGCCTAAACATAGTTCACATAAAGAAGAAACGCCTAAAAATGGTTGACATAAAGAAGAAACGTCTAAACATAGTTCACATAAAGAAGAAACGCCTAAAAATAATTCACATAAAGAAGTAACGCTTAAACATAGTTCACATAAAGAAGAAACGACTAAACATGGTTCACATAAAGAGAAACGCTTAAAACTAGTTCGCATGAAGAAGAAACGCTTAAACATGGGTCACATAAAGAAGAAACGACTAAATATAGTTCACATAAAGAAGAAACGCCTAAACATAGTTCAGAAACAGAAAAAAACGCCTAAAAATGGTTCACATAAAGAAAAAACGCCTAAACATAATTCACATAAAGAAGAAACGCCTAAACATACTTCACATAAAGAATAAACGCCTAAACATAGTTCACATAAAAACACCTACACATAGTTCACATAAAGAATAAACGTCTAAACATAGTTCACATAAAGAAAAAACGTCTAAACATAGTTCATATAAAGAAAAAGCGCCTAAACATAGTTCATATAAAGAAGAAAAGCCTAAACATGGTTCATATATAAAAGAAACGCCTAAACATGTTTCACATAAAGAAAAAATGCCTAAAAACAGTTCACATAAAGAAGAAACGTCTAAACATGTTTCGCATAAAGACCAAACGCCTAAACGTAGTTCACATAAAGAAAAAACGCTTAAACATAGTTCACATAAAGAAGAAACGCCTAAACATGGTTCACATCAAGAAAAAACGCTTAAACATAGTTCACAAAAAGAAGAAACGCCTAAACATGGTTCGCATAAAGACGAAACGCCTAAACGTATTACACATAAAGAAAAGACGAATAAACATAGTTCACGAAAAGAAAAAAAGACTAAGCATGGTTCACAGAAAGAATAAACGCTTTAACATAGTTCACATAATGAAGAAACTCGTAAACATGGTTGACATAAAGAAGAAACGTCTAAACATAGTTCACATAAAGAAGAAACGACTAAACATGGTTCACATAAAGAAGAAACACTTAAACATAGTTCACATAAAGAAGAAACGCCTAAACATGGTTCACATAAAGAGGAAACGCTTAACATAGTTCATATAAAGAAGAAAAACCTAAACATGGTTCAAATAAAGAAGAAACGACTAAATATAGTTCACATAATTAGGAAACGCTTAAACATAGTTCACAAATAGAAAAAAAACGCCTAAAATGGTTCACATAAAGAAAAAACGCCTAAACATAATTCACATAAAGAAGAAACGCCTAAACATGGTTCACATAAAGAAAAAACGCCTAAACATAGTTCACATAAAGAAGAAAAGCCTAAACATCGTTCACATAAAGAAGAAAAGAATAAACATTGTTCACATAAAGAAGAAACGCCTAAAAATAATTCATATAAAGAAAAAACGCCTAAACATTGTTCACATAAAAAAGAAACCACTAAACATGGTTCACATAAAGAAAAAACGCCTAAACATAGTTTACATATAGAAAAGACGCCTGAACTTCTTTCACAACAAGAAAAAAGCTCAAACTATAGTTAACATAAAGAAGAAACGCCTACACATGATTCACATAAATAAAAAACGACTAAACATGGTTCACATAAAGAAAAAATCGCCTAAACATGGTTCACATAAAGAAAAACCGCCTAAACATTCTTCACAAAAAGGAAAAACGCCTAAACATGGTTCCCATAAAGTTGAAACGCCTAAACATGTTTCACATAAGGAAAAAATGCCTAAACACAGTTCACATAAAGAAGAAACGTCTAAACATAGTTCACATAAAGAAGTAACGCCTAAACATGGTTCACATAAAGAAGAAACGCTTAAAGATAGTTCACATAAAGAAAAAACGACTAAATATGGTTCACATAAAGAGGAAATGCTTAAACATAGTTCACATAAAGAAGAAACGCCTAAATATGGTTCACATAAAGAAGAAACGCCTAAATATAGTTCACATAAAGAAGAAACGCCTAAACATAGTTCACAAAGAGAAAAAACGCCTAAAAATGGTTCACATAAAGAAAAGACGCCTAAACATAGTTCACATAAAGAAGAAAAGACTAAGCATGGTTCACATAAAGAATAAACGCTTAAACATGGTTCACAGAAAGAAGGAACGCCTAAGCATAGTTCACATAAAGAAGAAACGCCTAAACATAGTTCACATAAAGAAAAAACGCCTAAATATAGTTCACATAAAGAAGAAACGCCTAAACATGGTTCACATAAAGAATAAAAGTATAAACATGGTTCACATAAAGAATAAAACGCCTAAACATAATTCATATAAAGAAAACACGCCTAAACATTGTTCACATAAAGAAGAAACCCCTAAACATGGCTCACATAAAGAAAAACCGCCTAAACATAGTTTACATATAGAAAAAACGCCTAAACTTCGTTCACATAAAGAAAAAAGATTAAACTATAGTTAACATAAAGAAGAAACGCCTACACATGATTCACATAAATAAAAAACGCCTAAACATGGTTCACATAAAGAACAAATCGCCTAAACATGGTTCACGTAAAGAAAAACCGCTTAAACATGGTTCACATAAAGAAAAAACGCCTATACACGGTTCACATATAAAAGAAACGCCTAAACATGTTTCACATAAAAAAAAAATGCCTAAACACAGTTCACATAAAGAAGAAACGTCTAAAGATGGTTCACATAAAGACGAAACGCCTAAACGTAGTTCACATAAAGAAAAAACGCCTAAACATAGTTCACATAAAGAATAAAAGACTAAACATCGTTCATATAAAGAAGAAACGCTTAAACATAATTCACATAAAGAAGGAACGCCTAAGCATATTTCACATAAAGAAGAAACGCCTAAACATATTTCACATAAAGAAGAAACGCACAAACATGGTTGACATAAAGAAGAATCGTCTAAACATAGTTCACATAAAGAAGAAACGCTTAAAAATAGTTCACATAAAGAAGAAACGCCTAAACATGGTTCACATAAAGAGGAAACGCTTAAACATATTTCACATAAATAAAATACGCCTAAACATGGTTCACATAAAGAAGAAACGCCTAAATATAGTTCACATAAAGAGGAAACGCCTAAACATAGTTCACAAAGAGAAAAAAACGCCTAAACATTGTTCATATAAAGAAGAAACGCCTAAACATAGTTCACATAAATAAAAAACGCCGAAACATAGTTTACACTTAGAATGGTTTGAACATACAAGTAATCCACATAAAGAAGAAACGCCTAAACAAGGTTCGCATAAAGAAAAAACGCATAAACATCGTTCACATAAAGAAAAAATGCCTAAATATGGGTCACATAAAGAAGAAACTACTAAACATAGTTCATATAAAGAAAAACCGCCTAAACATTCTTCACAAAAAGGAAAAACGCCTAAACATGGTTCACATAAAGATGAAACGTCTAAACGTAGTTCACATTAAAAAAGTCCTAAACATAGTTCACATAAAGAAGAAACGACTAAACATGGTTCACATAAAGAAGAAACGCTTAAACATAATTCACATAAATAAGGAACGCCTTAACATAGTTCACATAAAGAAGAAACGCCTAAACATTATTCACTAAAGAAGAAACGCACAAACATGGTTGACATAAGGAAGAAACGTCTAAACATAGTTCACATAAAGAAGTAACGCCTAAACATGGTTCAAATAAAGAAGAAACGCTTAAAGATAGTTCACATAAGGAAAAAACGCCTATATATGGTTCACATAAAGAAGAAACGCTTAAACATAGTTCACATAAAGAAGAAACGCCTAAACATGGTTCACATAAAGAAGAAACGCCTAAATATAGTTCACATAAAGAAGAAACGCCTAAACATAGTTCACAAAGAGAAAAAACGCCTAAAAATGGTTCACATAAAGAAAAAACGCCTACACATAGTTCACATAAAGAAAAAACGTTTAAACATGGTTCACATAAAGACGAAACGTCTAAACGTAGTACACATAAAGAAAAGACGCCTAAACATAGTTCACATAAAGAAGAAACGACTAAGCATGGTTCACATAAAGAATAAACGCTTAAACATGGTTCACAGAAAGAAGGAACGCATAAGCATAGTTCACATAAAGAAGAAACGCCTAAACATAGTTCACATAAAGAAGAAACGCCTAAACATGGTTCACATAAAGAAGAAACGCTTAAACATAGTTCACATAAAGAACAAACGACTAAACATTGTTCACATAAAGAGGAAACGCTTAAACATAGTTCACATAAAGAAGAAACGACTAAACATAGTTCACAAAAAGAAGAAACGTCTAAACAATGTTCACATAAAGAAAAAACGCCTAAACATAGTTCACATAAAGAATAAAAGTATAAACATGGTTCACATAAAGAAATAAGCGCCTAAACATAATTCATATAAAGAAAACACGCCTAAACATTGTTCACATAAAGAAGAAGCCCCTAAACATGGCTCACATAAAGAAAAACCGCCTAAACATAGTTTACATATAGAAAAAACGCCTAAACTTCGTTCACATAAAGAAAAAAGATTAAACTATATTTAACATAAAGAACAAACGCCTACACAAGATTCACATAAATAAAAAACGCCTAAACATGGTTCACATAAAGAACAAATCGCCTAAACATGGTTCACGTAAAGAAAAACCGCCTAAACATGATTCACATAAAGAAAAAACGCCTAAACTTGGTTCACATAAAGAAGAAACGCCTATACACTGTTCACATATAAAAGAATCGCCTAAACATGTTTCACATAAAAAAAATGCGTAAACACAGTTCACATAAAGAAGAAACGTCTAAAGATGGTTCACATAAAGACGAAACGCCTAAACGTAGTTCACATAAAGAAAAACGCCTAAACATAGTTCACATAAAGAATAAACGCACAAACATGGTTGACATAAAGAAGAATCGTCTAAACATAGTTCACATAAAGAAGAAACGCTTAAACATAGTTCACATAAAGAAGAAACGCCTAAACATGGTTCACATAAAGAGGAAACGCTTAAACATATTTCACATAAAGAAAAAACGCCTAAACATAGTTCACATAAAGAAGAAACGCCTAAATATAGTTTACATAAAGAGGAAACGCCTAAACATAGTTCTCAAAGAGACAAAAACGCCTAAACATTGTTCACATAAAGAAAAAACGCCTAAACATTGATCACATAAAGAATAAACGCCTAAACATGGTTCACATAAAGAAGAGACGCCTAAACATGGTTCACATAAAGAAAAAACGCCTAAACATAGTTCACAAAGAGAAAAAACGCCTAAAAATGGTTCACATAAAGAAAAAACGCCTACACATAGTTCACATAAAGAAAAAACGTTTAAACATGGTTCACATAAAGACGAAACGTCTAAACGTAGTACACATAAAGAAAAGACGCCTAAACATAGTTCACATAAAGAAGAAACGACTAAGCATGGTTCACATAAAGAATAAACGCCTAAACATAGTTCACATAAAGAAGAAACGCCTAAATATAGTTCACATAAAGAAGAAACGCTTAAACATAATTCACATAAAGAACAAACGACTAAACATTGTTCACATAAAGAGGAAACGCTTAAACATAGTTCACATAAAGAAGAAACGTCTAAACATAGTTCACAAAAAGAAGAAACGTCTAAACAATGTTCACATAAAGAAAAAACGCCTAAACATAGTTCACATAAAGAAGAAACGCCTAAACATGGTTCACATAAAGAAGAAAAGTATAAACATGGTTCACATAAAGAAATAAACGCCTAAACATAATTCATATAAAGAAAAAACGCCTAAACATTGTTCACATAAAGAAGAAACCCCTAAACATGGTTCACATAAAGAAAAACCGCCTAAACATAGTTTACATATAGAAAAAACGCCTAAACTTCGTTAACATAAAGAAAAAAGATTAAACTATAGTTAATATAAAGAAGAAACGCCCACACATGATTCACATAAATAAAAAACGCCTAAACATGGTTCACATAAAGAACAAATCGCCTAAACATGGTTCACGTAAAGAAAAACCGCCTAAACATGATTCACATAAAGAAAAAACGCCTAAACTTGGTTCACATAAAGAAGAAACGCCTATACACTGTTCACATATAAAAGAATCGCCTAAACATGTTTCACATAAAAAAAATGCGTAAACACAGTTCACATAAAGAAGAAACGTCTAAAGATGGTTCACATAAAGACGAAACGCCTAAACGTAGTTCACATAAAGAAAAAACGCCTAAACATAGTTCACATAAAGAATAAACGACAAACATCGTTCACATAAAGAAGAAACGCTTAAACATAATTCACATAAAGATGGAACGCCTAAGCATAGTTCACATAAAGAAGAAACGCACAAACATGGTTGACATAAAGAAGAATCGTCTAAACATAGTTCACATAAAGAAGAAACGCCTAAACATGGTTCACATAAAGAAGAAACGCTTAAACATAGTTCACATAAAGAAGAAACGCCGAAACATGGTTCACATAAAGAGGAAACGCTTAAACATATTTCACATAAAGAAAAAACGCCTAAACATGGTTCACATAAAGAAGAAACGCCTAAATATAGTTCACATAAAGAATAAACGCCTAAACATGATTCACATAAAGAAGAAACGCCTAAACATGTTTCACATAAAGAAGAGACGCCTAAACATGGTTCACATAAAGAAAAAACGACTAAACATTGTTCATATAAAGAAGAAACGCCTAAACATAGTTCACATAAAGAATAAACGCCGAAACATAGTTTACACTAAGAATGGCTTGAACATACAAGTAATCCACATAAAGAAGAAACGCCTAAACAAGGTTCGCATAAAGAAAAAACGCCTAAACATCGTTCACATAAAGAAAAAACGCCTAAACATGGGTCACATAAAGAAGAAACTACTAAACATGGTTCACATAAAGAGAAAACACCTAAACATGGTTCACATAAAGAAAAAACGCCTAAACAAGGTTCACATTTAGAAAAAACGCCTAAACATGGTTCACATAAAGAAGAAACGCCTAAACATAGCTCACATAAAGAAGAACCTATGAACATAATTCACCCCCAAGAAGAACGGTATAAACATATCTGGCACCAAGAAGAAGGGTTAGAACATATTTCACACCAAATATTGTTTATTTATACAGCACACACGGAACAGTTATACTCACGTCAGTAGATTCAGGCAGCGGTTAATGAAATCTTCTGAGAGGTTGTACAGTGACTAGTGGTAATAGCCTGTCCATTTATACAGTTTTTTCAAGGTTTTCGCTGATACAGAAAATAAAAGAAACAAATAATTGTCTTCTTGATCTAGTATCATTTATTCACCGAATTATTTGGATCAGAACATTTTAAACCTTTTTTCTGGCTGAGAACAATCCAGAATTTTGTTCAGCTGGTCACAGATGTCATTGTATGTATGAATGGTGATGTTGCTTTGCTTCGTTCTATGTCGTTCATGTTTGCATACGTTCTGCAAAATAACACAACGATGCAAATTAAATCCACTTTTCAGAGGCCTACCTAGGCAAACACATGTAGGCCACGCTGTGGAATTACAATTTCCAGACGACAATAATTTGAAGTGGAAATATTCTATTTCTGCTTTACATGAAGTGCAACTGTTTACATTCCACAATTTCAAAAAGGCAACAGTTTATGTTTTACTCTTGTTGCCATCAATCCTAGCTATTGCTTTGACTTGGACTATACGAGCTGGCATCGGAAAGTTCTCGGAATGTACTCGCCATTCAACAAAGACTAACGGTATATTGAACATTAATACTCTCAAGCCTGGTGAGTCAGTCTACCACATGACGTTCTTATGTTTAAATTTTTTACATCTGTACATGCGATTTTGTGGCCATGTGTTAAGGCCTCTCTGCAGTCCTTACGATAGACGACAAATTCGCCCATCATGTCTGCATCAAATTTTGCGTAAAGCTTGAGATAGTTGTTAAAGAGACCGTCAGGATGCTTCTTCGGACTTCTGTCCAACAT
>CM019694.1:43683767-43696267 GCA_009760885.1 Achatina immaculata
CTGTATAAAACCAAGTAGACACTTCTTCATGATCAAGATATGCGGTTCCATTCTTCTGAGCTCGACCATAACTCAGCAATGGTAGGTGACCCACGACCATAACCCAGCGATCGTAGTGACCCATGACCATAACCCAGCGACGGTAGGTGACCAGCAAACCTAACCCAGTGATGCTATGTCATCCACGACCATAACCCAGCAATTGTAAATGACCTATGACCTTAAACCAGCAGTGGTAGATGACCCATGACCCTAAACCAGCAATGGTAGGTGACCTGCTGTCCTAACCAAGCAATGGTAGATGAACCACAGAAAACAAAATCCAAGAAAATGTAACTATTTCAGTGCCTTCATAATAACTCAGTTTTGCCGCTAATCACAAAAATATGTACAATTTATATGTACTCTATTCCTAAATAATGAAGCAGTTTTCAATATATTTTGAAATATTCTATAGTACTATTTTGATATTAAAAGAAAAAAAAATCTATTTAAAAACTTTTTAATGAATAGTAGCGATACTGGTGCTGGTTGTTGTTTAAATATTTAGGTTGGAAACATAAAAAGAAGGATTTCCTTTCAAATTCTGTATTAATTAAAACACAAATTAAATAATTTTTTAAAATATTATCTTCTCACAATCTTACCTCAGATCCCCTGTGACCCTTATATAGGTAGCAACCAAAGGTTGGGAAACTCTGATCTAGATGAAGTTCAGACAGACGATACACATACGTTAATATGAGATGTTTGAAGTCTACAGCTGTCACCAGCGGAGCTACCTTCTAAAGAAAGAACCAGTTCGCACCGCCACAAGCTAGCGAAAGCAAACAACTTATTTTTGTTTTGGTATTAGCCAAGATGTTCTACTGATGAGCTGTATGAGCCAGTAAAATGGGAGGTTGGCGTGAGGCCAACAACCTCATCCTGAGACCCATCTAGAACATCAAAGTCACCAAATCTGCTTGCCGTTGACAACGATCGAAAATTCATCGGCCCCAAACGCATAACAAAAATCAGATTTTGGAAAACCATAAGTTAACAATATATTCTGGCAGAGACGATGGGAAATATCAAGAAGAAGTGGGTATAATTGTGTCATCTGTGGTAGCAAAGAGCCTTACAGAATTGGAAACGGAGAACAGTCATTTAATAAGAGCACGATACAAAATAAGGCATGGAAGAATGACAATCATACACTGCGTGCACTTACGAACGATACAGATGATGTATAACTACAACAACTTATCAAAAAAGTAACTAAACACAACATCTTAATTGACATGGGAGACTTCAACGCCAAGGTAGGAAAAAATAACACTGACGTCGAAAAAGTAATGGGAAAAGAAGGAATTGATACAATAAATCAGAATGCAAAAAGATTAATTGAAATATATCTAACATAGGGCATAGTCATTGGAGGAACAATATTTCCACACAAAGAAATACATAAAACAACATGGATATCTCAAGATGATAGAACCAGAAACCAAATAGATCATTTTTGTATTAGAAAATAATTCAGAACATCTCTGATAGATGTAAGAGCATAGAGAGGTGTAGATGTCAACAGTGATCACAACCTGTGTATAGTGAGGATAAGACTTAAACTGAAAAGCCAGCACGAGAAATCAATACTCAGAAAGATAAACAGTCATAGCCTACAAGAAGAAAATACCAACAGTGATTTCAATCTGGAATCACAGCACTCAAAGAGGTAGAGGAGATAGAATAAAGATGAATTATGGAATTCACACAGCACAGCCATAATCACGGCAGCAAAAGCAAGTGCTGGACTGCAGTCAACAAGTAGAAAAGCATGGATATCAGATAACACAGGGAAGTACATACATGAAAGAAGAGCAGCCACATTAGCCATGTTGAATGTAAAGACAGAACTTGGAAAGGTTTTGGCAAAAGCAACATACAAAGAACTAGACAATAAAGTAAAAAGTTCAGCTAAAAGAGACAAAAGAGAATATATGGACAATATGGCAAAAGAAGAAGAAAATGCAGCAAAAACAGGAGACAGCAAAACTCTATATAACACACAGAAGAAGTTAACAGGTGCTATTACCTCCAGAGAAAGACTAGTCTTTATCAAAACAGGCAACTTATTAACATCAAGTAAAGACCAAAAGCAAAGATGGGCCAAACACTTCCAATAATTGCATACTCGACCACACCCAAATGAATTAATAAATCTTAAAACCGATTTAACAGTCCCACAACTAAATGTCAGCTTAGATGAAGTTACACTGAATGAAATTGAAACAGCAGTGAATCTAATGGCTAAAAACAAAGCTGCAGGTGAAGATGAAATAACAGCTGAAATTTTAAAAGCTATTAACAATGACAACATGAGCCAACAACAAAGAATGTTTTAATAAAATGTGGAAAGAAGAAAAGGTCCCTTCTAAATGGAAAAAGAAATCATTGTTAAAATACCCAAAAAGGCAACCTATGACTGCAATAACTGGAGGAGTATAACCTTACTATCAGTTGTCTCAGAGGTGTTTTGTAAAGTGATTCTGAATAGAATTAAGGATGTAGTGGATACTGCAATAATAGTAGAACAGGCAGGATTTCAAAAAAAGAGAAGCTTTCTTGTCCAGACCTTTACTTTAAGAATAATACTTGAAGAACATATTGAAAAGCAGAAATCAAAAATCCTGAACTTCATAGACTTTAAAAAAAGCATTTGATAGCATACACAGAGATTCAGTGTGGAACATTTTAAGACAATATAGAATATTATCTAAAATTGTCAACATCATTACAGATCTCTACAACGAATATGTTTGTGCAGTCAAGACAGAAGAAGGAATGAGCAAATGGTTTCAGATTGAAACAGATGTGAAACAAGGATGTATATTATCTCTATTGCTTTTTGGAATTGCCATAATTTTATAATGAAAAGATGCTGTACAAATAAATCCAACATTGATTGGGTACATGGGATCCAAATAGAAGATCTTGATTTTTGTAGATGACATAACTCTTATCAGTGACAATGTGAAATCGATGCAGGAAAAAACAAATTCCCTGTCTTCCTTGGCTAGCAAAATAGGTCTTGAAATTAACAAAGACAAAACAAAAATAATGAAATTTCTCATTAATTAGGAAGGAAAAATATATGTAGAAGGAACAGTTGTTGATTAATTAAATTAGTTTGCATACCTTGGCAGTTACATAGTCCAGGATGGTGACACCAGGAAGGAAGTTAGAATTTGAATTGCAAAAGCAGCATTGTCCTTTAAAAATCTTGAAAACATAAGGAATTCAAAAGTTATAAGCAAAAAATACCAAGTTAAGATTATTCAATTCATATCCACCCTAATTTATGCATGCAAAAGCTGGAAATCAACTAAAGAAACAGACAAGAAATTAGACTCTTTTGAAAACAAATGCATAAGGAAAATACTCAGTATAAAGTGGAACTAATTCAAGAGTAACTCAGAGATAAGACAGATGAGCAAACAACAACCTGTCTCATGGGTGATCAGAAAAAGAAGATGAACATATGTAGGCCATGTGATGAGAAGATACAATCACAGAATACCAAAACAAGCTATCAAGTGGAACACAACAGACTGAAGAAAAAGATGTCGACCACGTGAAACTCTAAAGAGGACATTGTTAAGAGAAGCCAGTTTAGTGGGCATAACATACCTTGTTGAAGTTGAAAGGCTCGCCGAGAACAGTAAATTTTGGCAAACAACTGTCTCAAGCCTATGTCACGTATACTGGCATGGGAAGGATGTAAGATGTACGGGAAGGATGTAAGATCTAACACTCACCAAGCCATCAACATATATCATGTATATCAACTGACACAGTGACAAAGACCTGAACAAAACAAAGTAAATTCTGAAGAATTGTAACAATTGTAGTGTATTTTTACAACTAAATGTCTTCAATAACATCTGTTGCAAACACAAAGTGAAGAGTACATTGACTATATTTTCAAATTTGTTATATATATATATTCTTCTTCTTCAGCTTTCTGAGCCATTAAGGCTCATCGCTGCAGATAAAGTTCGCTTCTATTCCTCTCTATTCAGAACTCCTCTCTCCAGTTGGTGACACCAATTTTTTTTATATCCTCTTCTATGTTGTCTTTTCTTCTCTGTCTTGGTCTACCCCTTAGTCCTGTTTCCCTCATCTCTTATGCATACATAATTTTCATTTGTCTGTTCTTATGATGAATCACATTCACCTTGTTCTATGGCCCCAGTGAAAGTTTCCTGCAGTGGTCCTCCAACTTTCTCTGTTTTTTGTTGTTGTTGTTTTCACACTGTACATGGCCAAGCTGAAACCAGTCTATCCCTCCATCTCTATGATGTCCACCTATCTATACCACTGTCATCTTCTTGCTCTTCTTTTCTTTTCATGAAAATAGATGAGTGTATGGTTCAGTTTTACACAAAGATACAGAGTGTGAGGAAAGATGACAGAAACCAAGAAGAGTACATAAAAATGAAAATCATACAACAATCCAATATTTCAGCAAAAGCCTTTTTCAAGGATCACATACAAAAACTGGCATTTTACGAATGAAGAAGCAAGTAAAATCTTTGGAATGCATCAAACTGCCATTGCATCAATACTTAATCAACTACAACAGTTCCATGCTTGCTTCCACTTCGGTAATGAGGCTGGCATTGATAACGATGTGACATTTTCAGTTTACAGAGCTGGTTGTAAAATAAAAAGATGAATTTACTCTGCAGTAAAATATTTAAACATTCATAATGTAAGGTATCACATAACATTTAGTCACGTTTTATATATATATATATATATATAGGGAGTAGGTTTAGGCAAATCAATAGTGACATGGGCTCACACTTGGGGTGTGGCACTGAATCCTGCCTGACATTTCCCATTCATCAGAAAACTTATGGACTTATGAATATGTGAAACATTTCTTTGTACATATAATTTTTTTAAAATGTAAGAACTAGCTAAAACATTACTGCGGCACTACTCCTATGTTAACTTCATTATTAAACAGCAACAAAATTTCTGTTATGAGGAACAATCATTTCTATAGTTGCTGCTGCTGCATTCATCAGTCCAGCTCTTCTTCCTCCAGCTGTTGATAAATTAAAAACAAATAATCAACTCGTATGAATGTCAGTTGATTAATCTTTTTTAAAAGTGAAATGTCTAGCAAGAGCCACAAATACAAATGAACAATTTTTTTTCCTTACATGCCAGCTAGAGAACTCTAGAGCCAATATCTGAATCTTAAGCTGCACACTTACCATAATTCCAAAACAGAATACACCAGGTAACAAAGAAAAAAAAGTATTTTTAATTTAAAAAACCCACAAATATGTGTAATGAAATATGTGTCCCGTATATTGGAAACACTCTATTTAGAGGGCCATACCGAAAGTCGTGAGTATTTTTTTTAATCAGAATTTATAGATAGAAAAAATATAAATCTATCACCTTAACTGCATCCTTTGCACTACAATTAGAGGTCACATGATGGTGACCACGCAGAGCAAAAACAAAATGGCAGGTGCTGAAGTTTCATTTCATCAACGTGCTGTTATTGAGTTCTTTGTTAAAGAGGAAATCTCCGCTGCTGAAATTCACCGAAGACTTCAGTTTGCTTATGGAGATGTGTGTATGGGTGCTAGCAGTGTTAGAAGGTGGATGAAACATTTCAAACACTAGCATCCAAAATATGCCTTGCAGCGGTCGCCCTTGAACTCTCTTCACTGAATGCAAAGTGGAAGGGTTAACGACATCATTAAAAAAGACAGATGTGCCACAGTTTCTAAAATTGCTGTAAATTTTGGAATAGGACACAATGCAGTACAGGAAATGATTGAAACCCTAGGATATAGAAAAGTTTGTGCCAGCTGGGTCCCACAGGAGAGAACGTCCAGAAAGCAGTGCGTCTGTGCCATCGGTCAGCTGGAATGGAATTCTACCAGGAGGATATTTTCAAACTTGCAGAGTGATGGGATAAATGTGAGCAAAGAAATGGAGATATGATGAAAAGTGAAGAAGAGGATGCAGTTAAGGCCATATATTTATATTTTCTCAATCTACATTATATTACTATATTATTATATTATTATAGCTCCAAGACTCTCACAATATATTTAACATAACCAGATCTCTCTTATTTGTATAGCTCCAAGATATCAGACTCTCACAATATATTTAACATAACCAGATCTCTCTTATTTGTATAGATCCAAGATATCAGACTCTCACAATATATTTAACATAACCAGATCTCTCTTATTTGTATAGATCCAAGATAACAGACTCTCACAATATATTTAACATAACTAGATCTCTCTTATGTGCTTCGATCTATGATCATCACTCTGCTAGAGAGAAAAACGAAAGCTTCCAAAGATTTCTGAGAAAAACTGCTCATAAAATTTTCTGTTTCTTACCAAATAATAAATATTTCTTTGGACATTAAAAATCTTCTTCTTACAACTGCTCGAGAACCGTTGGTTGGAAAAAAGACAAAGGACATTTTGTTCTTCCTTTTCTGCCTCAACCAATATGGCTGACTATGTGTCGGTGTTGAGTTTCTGCAACATTAGCAACATCGTCCACTGTTTCATCGAGCATTGATTTTTTCGTTATTATCCTCAGTGTGTATGCATCACTCACGAGTAAAACATCACCTGTTGCCGGAATAGGAGGGTTATCTTGTTTACCAAGATCGCTGTCTGTATATCTCCATCCGTTCTCTCTTTGAGAACAATGAAACACAATTCTTCTTGATCTTCACTCAAACACAAGCTAGTTGCTTTATGTGACACAATCACGCAAGATTATATAAACAGATAAGATAATGCAATAATGGATCTGAGCTATTTCCTTCTTATATGAAACAAAAGCAGAAAACACTCTCACACAAAAGTTTTCTGGCATAAAAGTATGGGATCTTTTTGTTCCACCGTCTTCTCAACAAAAGCTGAGCTGAGATGAAACAAGAGCATCAATCAATAAACCAGACATCCGGGCACAACACCTCGCTATTGTCCACATGAGACAAGTTAGCAGATCTTTTTGCCTGAAATACTAAGTATATAGAAAGGGAACTATTGCGTTACTACGTCAAAACTATCACATTGATATACTGCCCAGGACATGCCGGAGTCGATGGAAGCAACAAAGGCGACCAGCTAGCAGCAAGGGCCAAACCAGAGGACCTCATCAACATGGACAAACCGGACCTATACAAATCCATCAAGCAATACATCGATGAACAAATGCAATCAACTTCCTCCAAAGTACATACCACATATGACTCAATGTAGGCAAGGGCAGTGGTTGCAAATCCCAACTAAATGCTAGATCACAGGCAACACACAATCAAAACAACGCTAGAGTTTTCTCCCTAAAAGCACTGAAGGAAATCCTAATGTCAAGGCCGAACACGTATGGGCAGGCCCCGAATGTAATGAAGCCACTCCCCAAGACCAGTAACAGCGCTAGGTTCCTTTTTTTAACACTTACTCTGTTGAGATGGAGTGAAGGAGGTAGCGCGGATGCATGTGAAAGAATCTACAAGTAGTATGGGACTACTATGTATTATTGGTCTGGTATGTATCTTGATCAGACGAAGTGCAGAAGTTTGTACTGTGTGACACAAGCCTGACTCTTACATTGTTTCATTCTGTAACTGTCAAAGGGGCGTGTTCGGCCTTTGGCGTTCGGATTTCCTTTAGTGTTTTTAGGGAGATAACTCCAATGTTGTGTTGATTGTGTCTTACCTGTGGTCCAGTATTTAGTTGGGATTTGCAACCACTGCCCCTGCCTACATGTAATACATTGAGTCGTATGTGATATGTACTTTGGAGGAAGTTGATTTGCATTTGTTCATCGAGGTGTTGCTTGATGGATTTGTATAGGTCCGATTTGTCCATTTTGATGAGGCCCTCTGGTTTGGCCCTTGCTGCTAGCTGCTCGGCTTTGTTGTTTAACATGGCCTGAACAGTAGATCCATGTGATGTTATTGATGTAGGCTTTATTATTTCCTGCCATTATGTCTATCTAATGGCTTTTTGTTCCACTTTCCTTAATGAATTTTGAGAGTCGGTGATGATGGTGATGCGGTGTCTTTTCACTTCCCATTTTAATGCTTGTGTGATGACCTCTGTTTCTATGAGGATATTAAGCAGGTGCTTGTATAAGCCCCAGCCATGAGTTTGAGTGTTTCACCTCCTAGGTACGCTGCAAAACCCCAACCTCTTCTAATTCCCCTACTCACTGATCCGTCTGTATGAATGATTATGTCCTCAGGAGTTGTGTGTTTATTAATGAATTCGAGTGTTTCCTCTTGTGTTTTCCTCTCCGCCTATTTCCGATATTTTCATGTAAGAAAAGTGAGATTTTGGTGGGCCTCGCTGCAAGTAATCAATTCAGGTTCGATTGAGACGTGGAACAGTAACTTTTCTTATTGTTTTTTTTTTCTGCTTCATCCATCCAAGATTTGCTTCATTTTATTCTTGATCATGTGAAGGTTATTAGTGGACGCCTTTTATTTCGCTGATTTTGAGGTGTTTCCTTACTTGGGCACATTTGTGGTGGGTTTGTAGATCAAGAAGATTCAGTCTGTATCTCACTGCCGCGGTGGGTGTGTCTTTGATGCAGCCCAAAATGAATCTCATCGCTTCGCTTTTTACTCGTTCAAGTTTGGTTATTTGCGTTTTAGACAGCTTTAATAAGCCAAGGTTTTAGTCTATCTTGGATAGGACTAAAGCTCTCATTAGTGTGAACAGGGTACTTAATGAAAGTTGTAGATATGCTATGGACTAGTCCCTCCTTTGCCATTTTTTTTCTTTTTTTGGTGGATGATAAGGTTCTGTCCAAGTTAATTCTCGGGTATCTCAGGTTACGGCATCTTTCAATGGGGATAGTTCCATAAGAAATCCCGGGCATAAGTTGTTTGACGGTTCTGTTATTTAGTGAGCACTAATGGCTTTTGCTATCACTGGGGTTATAAATGCTACGTGGTCAGTGCACCTCCTGGTGATGTTTGTTTTCTCTTGGATTTTATGTGTGATATTTTGTCTATTTTTGCCATGTGCTTATAGTAAACCATCATCCACAAAAGTTAATAGCTTGCATGTTGATGGTTTATGTAGTTTGGCAAGGCCTGTCGTGTAGATGTGGGAGGGTGGAGACCCCTGGGTCAGACCTGTGTATATTTCAGTTGGTTGGGGTGTCCATGTTCTACATTTTAGCGCTACAGTTCTGTTAAAAAGTGAGTTCGCTGTTCACTTGATGTTCCATGTTTCTAACCTCATTGTTAGTAGCGTGGATAAGTCTACATGGTTGTAGGTGTCTTCTAAATCTAATGCAACCATCAAGGTCTTCTCTTTATTTTTGAATGCCTCATCTTTCAAATGCTGCAGTTGACACGTTGATGGTTGTTTCTCGCCCTGGCCGACATGCTCCCAAAGTTTCAGGTAGTAGACATTTTCTTCCAAGTTCATGTAAGACTCTTTTAGCTATTACCTTTTCCGTGATTTCCCCGTAATTATTTTGGAGGGTAATGATGAGATAAGAAATTTTGTGTTTCTTGCTATTCCCCCTTTTTGTGGATTAGTACAAGGTGACTATGTCTGGTATTTTGTCTATGTTGTTGTTCTCTTATTTTGTTTGACCGCAATTTACTTACACCTTCCTGGCATGCTAGTTACTATGTCAAAACAATAGCCTGAATACGTCTAGAACAAAGGTCACAAAGATCTGGAGTCACACATAAAAAGGCTGGCAGTTTTGGTTATATCACGAGAAATCTGGAGTCACACGGACAAACGAAGAAGACAGTAACACAGAAGAGGACCAAACGACAGAGCTCGATGTTAGGATTCTGTTTGTAGGAAATAGATACCCGCAGTATTAATGTGACAGATAAACTGACTGCAGTAAAACTGGTTCTAGTAATGTGACAGACAAAAAGAGACAAAGACTGCCATAAAACTGGTACTAGTAATGTAGCAGATAAAAGAGACAACGAATAGAGTAAAACTGGTTCTAGAAATGTGACAGATAAAACTACTGCAGTATAACTGGTTTTAGTAATGTGATAAATAAAAGAGACAACGACTGCATTAAAACTTGTTCTAGTAACATAACAGACAAAAAAGACGACTACAGTGTAACTGGTTCTAGTAATATGATAGATAAAAGAGACAAAGACTGCAGTAAAACTGGTTCTAGTAATATGATAGATAAAAGAGACAAAGACTACAGTATAAAATAACCCAGCTATAGCTTTCAGTATGAACACGCTTCACACTTTCTGTACTGCTGACTGCATGATATGTTTATATATTCAAGGATATCTGTGGCGGCCACACCCCAGCCTTCCTCCTACCAATAAAAATAAATAAAAGATCCAACAATCAACATATTAACGTTGGCTGGCCTAAATTTAAATTGGGCGGGGGGAAAAGAATAATCATAACATCCAATCAGAAGCTGTATTTTTAAAAAATATTTTAAACAAATCTATTTTTAGACTAGGAAATTTCCCCACGTTTTTTTGTAATCAGGACAAAAGGGGACACTGGACTGCCTGTTTTATTCAGAACATGGATGGAAATTAACTTTGTTTTGGTTGGTTCCAATTTGATGATTAGTAGACAATTTCTTGATCAATCATTCTTTTTATTTCTGTTGCTGAGGGAAAGAGTAGTCCATTTAAACGAGTTCTTCTTATTACATTCTACATCCTTCCCGTGCTGCTAAACGTCAAATAGGGACGTCATGATAGTTCGCCAAGATTTCCTGTCTTCGGCGAGTTTTGAACCTCATCAAGGGATGTTATGCCCACTGAACTTGCCTCTCTTAACAATGTTTTCTTTAGAGTTTCACGTGGTCAACCACTTTTTCTTCGGCCTGTTGTGTTCCACTTGATAGCTTCTTTGGGGATCCTCTGATTGTTTCTTCTCGTCACATGACCGACATATGACCATCTCCTTTTTCTGGTCACCTATGAGACAGGTTGTTGTTTGCTAAACTGTCTTATCTGTGCATTGTTCTTGAATTCGTTCCACTTTATACCGAGTATTTTCCTTGGGCATTTGTTTTCGAAAGAGTCTAATTTCTTATCTATTTCTTTAGTTGTTTTCCAGCTTTCACATGCATACATGAGGGTGGATATTACATTTGAATTGAATAATCTTAACTTCAGTTTTGTGCTTTTAACTTTTGAATGCCATATGTTCTCAAGATTCTTCAAGGTCAATGCTGCTTTTGCAATTCGAATTTTAACTTCTTTTCTGGTGTCACCATCCTGGTCTATGTAGAAGCCGAGATATGCAAATTGGTTTACTTCTTCACCAGCTGTTCCTTTTATGTATATTTGTCCGTGGTGATTAATGAGAAGTTTAATTATTTTGGTTTTATCCTTGTTACTCTCAAGTCCTTTTTTACTAGCCATTAAAGACAAGGTATCTGTTTTTACTTGCATTGATTTTACATTGTCACTGATAAGAGTTGTGTCATCTGCCAAATCAATATCTTCCAGTTGAGTGTCGTGAACCAAATCAATGCCGAGTTTTTCTTACTAGTATAATAAAATAGAAAACTAAATTGATGACAACAGACAAAACAAATAAGGCAGCTGAAATATACTAATGGACAAAAGTTAAGGTCCGGTCATTAATTTCAAGCATATGTTTATTTTGAATGCTTTACTAAAACTGTGAATAAATTTATTGTAGATTCTTGATTAAATTGCATTCTCAGAAGTCCTTTATGGAGCCAGGGCATAAACAACACCAACTGTTCAACACAACAAGTGTAAAAATCACGTTCAGTAGCATCGTCCTAGAGAAAACGTTAGGGCATTTTTAAAAGTATCAGCATGACCCAGCAGGTAATTAAATCGTGCTGTTTTGTGGTGCACGTGAAAGAGGCATCCTTAGTGAACACTTCTCACCTTCCAGTCATTTTTATTAAAGCGATTTAGGGGTGTTTTTGTCATTTGAAAAACACCATTCCACACCGAAGGCTTTTTAGCACCTTTGAGCGTCATCAGGTCACAGCGTTTGTTGGAAGCGGTTTATCTGGACGTGAAGTTGCACGGTATTCGGGGATGTCCCATTCTATCATCTAAAGGCATTTGAAGCGATCTCACGCAACCGGAGGAGTAGAAGACAGGAATCGTTCAGGCCGACCTCGTTGCACGAGTAGACAAGATGGCAGATACCTGCAGCTGTCAACACTTCGCAACCGGACAGTAACGTCTTCCACTATCAGAAACCAGCTAATGAATACGGCAAACGTCAATGTTAGCGTCATAACAAATTAACAGAACCTATATAATGGCTTCACGACGGCCAGCAATAAGATTACCTCTTACTCCAGCTCGTTGGACGAGGTACCAGTGGGGTGAAATTCCTTTCTCAGACGAATCCCGCTTCAGTATGTCCTTTAATGATGGCAGAATCCGTGCTTGGATAAGGTCAGGGGAACGGTTCCATGACGCCACTATC
>CM019694.1:43698767-43703049 GCA_009760885.1 Achatina immaculata
AGAAACATACACACATAGACATATACACATATAGATGCACACATACACACATTCACACACAAATATTCAAGCACACATACACATTTACACGAATAAACACATAAAAACACATATACACATATACACACATACATACACACATACAAACACATACACAGATACATATATACATACATACATACATAGGCCCAAATGCACATATATGGACCACATACACACATGCACAAATATACACACATATACATACAGAAACACACACACATGCACACAAACATACAGACATGTATACATACACACATATATATAGATACATAGATATATCTACATATGTAGATATATATATATATACACACAGATAGACACCTATGCATACATACATACCTACATACATACACACATACATACATATATATATATACATATACATACATACAAACCTTACATAGATTTTTATAAAAAATCACTGGGTGGATGGATGGATGCATAGATTGATGGATGACTGGGTGGATGATGTATAGATGGCTGGATGGATGGATGGATAGATGGGTAGCTAATGGATAAATGGATGGGTTAATGGAAGATGGCTGGATAGATGGATGGATGAATGGATGAGTGAAGGGATGAATAGCTGAATGTTTTGATGGAGTGATGGATGTATTGATGGATTTCTGAATAGATGGATGAATGGATATATGAATGTATGGATGACTGGATAGATCAATGAATGGATGAATGAACTGATGATTATATATATAACTGAATAGATAAGTGGGTGAATTAATGTATGGATGGCAGGCTAAATGAATGGATGGATGGCTAGACTGATAAATGAATGCATACATTGATGGATGGATGAATGTGTAGATGAATGAAAGAATAGATGAATCGATGAATGGATGAATGGATGGATGGCTCTATGGACGACTAAGTGGATGAATGGATGGAAGAATAAATGCATTGATAAATTGTTGGCTGGATTTCCAGATGGATAGATGGATAAATAGATGGAAACTGTATGGGTGGATGAATGAATTTATAGTTGTTTGAATGTATGGCTGGATTGATGAAGGGATGAAGGAATGAATGTCTGGTGGACTGAAGCATGGAGTGATGAATGCATTGTTGGATGGATGAATAGATGAATTGATGGATTATGGATAGATGGATGGAGGGCTAGATGAATGACTCGATGGATAGATTTATTGATGAATGGCTGGATGGATAGAAAAAATGATGGATGGATTAATTGAAGACGGTTGGATGTATTGATGGATGGATGGATGGATAGATGAATGGATGGAAGGAGTGAAGAATGGGCGGATGAATGGATATATGGCTTAAAAGATGGAAGTAAATTCGGTAAATGGATAGATGGATTGACGGATGGATAGATGGATGGATAGATGGATGATTTAATGGATGAATGGATAAAAAGCTTGATGGATGGTTCTTTGGATGGATGGATGGATGGATATATGGGTTAATTGACGGATGGATGTCTGATTGGATGGATAGATGCATGAATGGATGGATGGAAAAGTGGATGATGTATGAATAGATGAAGAAATGAATGAATAGATTTATGATTGATGGCTATATAGATGGATGGATAAATGCATGTCTGGATGAATATATAGCTGTATGGATGGATTGATGGATGGATGGATTGATGGATGGACGAATGAGCGGCAGGCGTATTATTGGATGGAAGGATCACTGGATCAATGGATTACTAGATGAAATGATGGATTGATGGATGGATGGATGGATGGATTGAATTATGTATGGATCGATCTAAAATGTCTGAATGGATGAATTGCTGGATGGATGAATGAATGAATTGATTGACTGATTGATTGATTGACTGATGGATGGATGTATGGATAGATCTATGTATTCATAGATCGATGATTGGATAGACGTTTGAATGAATGGATTAATTGATGGATGGGTGAATTGATGCCTTAATGAAATGTTTGATTGATTGATTGTTGGATGGATGGATGGATATATGGCTAGATTGCTGGATTAATGGATGGATGGATGGATGGATGGATGGATGGATGGATGGATGGATGGATGGATGGAGGGATGGATAGATGGTTTGGTCGTTGGATAAATGGATGAAAGAATTAATCGATTGATGGATGAATTATGAAAGGACGGATAGCTCAATGGATGAGATAGAAGGATTGAGAAATGAAAGACTAGATGGATGGATGGCTGGATAGGTGACTGCATGGATGGATGGATGGATGGATGGATGGGTGGATGGATAGACTGATGCCTGGATGAAACGTTAGATGGACTGTTGGATGGATGAATGGAAGGATCGATGAATCGATGGATAGATGAATGAATGAATGAATTATTTAATAGATGGATGGATGGATGGATAGATGGATTAATGGATGAGTTAATAGATGGATGGATGGATGGATGGATGGATGGATGGATGGATGGATGGATGGATAGGTGAATGGATGAATGAATAGTTGTATCGTGGATAGATAAAACCATAATCAAGTACACGGCTACACACACATAGACAGACAGACAGACAGACAGACAAGCAGGCAGACAGACAAGCAGGCAGACAGGCACACAAACAGACGAACAGACAGACAGACAAGCAGGCAGACAGACAAGCAGGCAGACAGACAAGCAGGCAGACAGACAAGCAGGCAGACAGACAAGCAGGCAGACAGAGAAAATTACCCAGATCATATTGAAACTTTCAACTCTCCAGCCATATACGTCGACATTCAAGCAGTCCTTTCTTTATATGCTTCAGGTCATACAACTGGTACTGATTCTGGTGATGGTGTCACTAACACTGTACCAGTCTACGAAGTTTATGCTCTTCCCCATGCCATCATGAGACAGGACTTGGCTGGTCGTGACCTCAAAGATTACCTCATGGAGATCCTCTCAGAGAGAGAGAGAGGCTACAGCTTCACTGTCACAACTGAGAGAGAAACTGTTTGAGACAACAAGGAGCTTTCTTATATGGACCTTGACTCAGAGCAAGAAATGGGTACAGTATCGTCATATTCAAAAGATAGATAGATAGATAGATAGATAGATAGATAGATAGATAGATAGATAGATAGATAGATAGATAGATAGATAGATAGATAGATAGATAGATAGATAGGTGTATGAATGGATGGATGGATGGATGGATGGATGAATAGATAGATAGATAGATAGATAGATAGATAGATAGATAGATAGATAGATAGATAGATAGATAGATAGATAGATAGATAGATAGATAGATAGATAGATAGATAGATAGATAGATTCGGTTTACTTATTTAACTTGTATACTGAAAATATAATGAGGAATGTTAGACATGATATAAACAAAGAATATTTCTGCGCCATAAAAATTGGAGGTTATGAAATACCAGAGATGCTGATGACACAGTATTAGTGTCTATAACTCAAAAAAGGAATGGAAAAAAAATAATTATGTCAGTTCGTAAGCACAGTGAAAAGCAAACATTTTATCTTAATGCAAATAAAACTGAATTGATGATCACTGACACAACAAATAAGACTTTATATGCTACACACATATATCAACATATGTAGATATATGTGTTTATATGTTTGTGTGCGTGTGTGTGTGTGTTTCTCTATGTATATGTGTGTGTATTTGTGTATGTTGTCCATATATGTTTATTTGGGCCTATGTATGTGTGTATGTATCTATGTATGTTTTTGTATGTGTGTATGTATGTGTGTATATGTGTGTATATATGTATTTATGTATTTGTGTATGTATGTACGTATGTATCTATGCATGATTGCGTATATTTTTATGTGTCTATTTGCGTAAATCTGTAAGTATGTATGAATATGTGTGTGTATGTGTGCGTTTATGTGTGTATATGTCTATGATGTATGTTTGTGTATGTGTGTATGTGTGTGCTTGAGTGTATTTGTACATGTATGTCTGTATGTATGTGTGCATGTGTATGTATATATGTGTGTATGTCTATGTGTAGGTCTGTATGTGTGTATGTATGTATGCATGTGTGTAATTAGTTGTGTATGTATATATGTATGTATATGTACGTATGTGTGTACGTAAGTATGCCCGTACCGATGTATATACGGACGTAAGTATTTAAGTAAATACATATGTATGTACGTACGTATGTAGGTTTGTTCATATGTATGTATATATGTATACATGTATGTATGTATGTATGTATGTATATGTATGTATGTGTGTGTGTATATATATATATATATATATATATATATTTGT
>CM019694.1:43703149-43729114 GCA_009760885.1 Achatina immaculata
TGGGGACAGATATACCAGTTATAAAGGAAAGATAGAATTAGTAGAATTCACGAAACAACCAAGATCTAGACCCCATCCCACTGGTTCTCAACCTGTTGAGACCGTGGCACATTGGCGATGTAAAATTTCCGTCACCTCACACATGTCTTCTTATACTGGACACTCGTGTGCACTTTAACCATAAATTTCCTGTATTTTATAGTTTATACTACACTGACTACATTCAAATTCCGCTACATTAAACAATTTTTATAGTAGGACATGACAAAAAAAAACATATAAGAGACGCTTATTATTTTATTATACAAGTAGCTTTCAGTTTGAAAATGTAGGCATGTTTGGAGAAATGGATCTTTATTCATGGAAAAATACTGAACAAATGCACTCTTTATTCATTAATAAGAAAATATTGGGCTGGTGAATGTGTTATAAAAATGTAATTGTATAAATAAGAAAAATGTGTTGTAATTTGAACGTATTTTTTTTTACTATCAAAATTGGGCAGCAAACTTCTCTCTTGTTGTGTACTTTTTAAGAGATACTATCTCATCCTATTTTTATATGTCCTCTTGAAGTTACCCGCATGTTGGGGGTTGTGATGGTAGTGACGGTCACTATGGTAATGAAGTTACCCGGATTTTGGGGGCGTGATGCTAGTCATGGTTACTATGGTGATGAAACCAATCAAAGAACTTGTTACCGAGTTTGACAGAATAGTTACGTTGTGCAATGCTAGGACTTCAACCATGCCGCCATTCTAACCAACTCCTCATCCGTCATTAATGTCTGTGCTACGGGATAATCACAGAGTCGATTGTAACTTTATCGTTACTGGGCGATCAAAGAGGACTTGTTAACTGTCTGGAAGCGGTTTTGTTATGGGATAAATGGGCGAGTTTCCGGTCTTCTCTAATAAATATGCTGGTGAAAACATCAGGGGAAGATAGATAGATAGATAGATAGATAGATAGATAGATAGATAGATAGATAGATAGATAGATAGATAGATAGATAGATAGATAGATAGATAGATAGATAGATAGATAGATAGATAGAGAGCGAGAGAGGATAGAGAGCGAGAGAGAGAGGAGAGAGAGCGACAGAGAGAAAGAGAAGAGAGAGAAAGAGAAGAGAGAGAGGAGAGAGAAAGAGAGAGAGAGCGAGAGAGAGAGGAGAGAGAAAGAGAGAGCGAGAGAGAGAGGAGAGAGTGCGAGAGAGAGTAGAGAGAGAGAGAGAGAGTTAAAACTCTGTACTGCATATTTTTCAAGATGAATGCTTTTTCATATGGATGGCAATATGTTGCTGAACAATTCGTATGGGGTTTTGTTAAAAAAGTATATGTGTATGTATCGTGAATTGGGGGATGGGGGGAAGAAATATGCGGGATATTAAATTTAACTGACTTGTAGAAGCGCCTTGAACTTGAGGCCATTATCGACTATTTGGCCGGTTTCATGATGCCCTATGTGGTGAAAGTGCTGAACTATATTTAGTCGTTGATCGCGTTGTTCCAAGCTGGCAGCAGCTGTCGTGAATGATCAATAATGTTCAATTATAACAAAACTTTGGCAATGGCTGAAGATGACTGGGGAATATGTGAAAAAAAGGAAAAGAACTGTGAGGAAGAGAAAATGTAACTTTCGTTAATAATATTCCCGTGGAAGTGAAGAGCCCTATTTTAACGAGGAAACCACTTTGTTAACTCATTTTGTTACAGACATTTTGAGTATTTTTAACCTGCAATGAAGGAAGACATAAATACTGTATGCCTCGATGTGTAGGTAACTAGTATCTATTAAATCTGTCATCATCATCATCATCATCATGAGTCCTCTGCACTCTCACTGGGGCACAAGGCATCAACAAAAGTTCTCCAGCCAGTCGAGACTTGAGCAAGCCGGGATACCTCAAACCACGTCTTTCCTGCCTCATGTTGTTATTTCTGTACTGTGGCGTCTCCATGTCCCCAATGGCCTGCCCCCTCTTTCTTTTCCCTTGAGTTGTCTAAGTCAGGGTGGTACAGGGCATGTCATGTTCTTTCTATTCGTAGCATGTGGTCCAGTGTTTTCGTTCTTCATCTTTAATGATTTTCTCAGTGCCTGTTCATGAAATCTATATTCTTATCTTATATCATTATAAGGTTAAACGTCACATAGGGTTCGCAAAGTAGATCGCCAATTTTTCATGAAATCTATAGTGAACAGTAAATGACATTTTTGATTTATGAAAATGATTTTGAAGCAGATGCTTGTGTAACCTGCTTCGTCTGGGCAGTTGGTATGGAGAAAGTACATTGACTAGTGAATACTGTAAGAAAAAAAAAAGGACAAAGATGTTATGACCCGTGTATGTTTAACTCTCACACCGGGTTCCGTGAGGACATCAATAACTATGTCTGCCCGGTCCAGGGTTTGGTCACATGCAACATCAGAAGCACTTATAGTTGGCAAAAAGTATGAAATAGTTCTATGCTGACACTGTGCTGTTATCATACAGCCTTGGTCGTCTATATGCTGTGATCACGTTGTTGTTGTTGTTGTTGTTGTTGACCAGATCACACTATGATTTGGACTAACTCGTCCAACTCTTCAAGAGAACTGAGCAAGCTGTGTTTAATATCTAATCTCAGATTTCAGGGTAAGACTCTCAGTCGGTGTGACGCCATTTTTCAGCTAAGATAAAGCGCACTTCGGTTGTTTATGTTTGTCCTTGACACGCAGTATATAAAGACAGATTAGGAAGAAGAACAAAAATATAGACAAAATTGCACTAAGTTGAAAGGTTATAGGGTATAGAGCCCCAAATACTATGACACAGTCTGATAACAAACGGACACGACTAGAATAACCAGACCAACAGGTGTAGAACCGGCAGAGTAAGAAGATAAACCGCGACATCAACATACCATTTATATAAAGGACAAGGGGTCGTAAGCATTTATAGTCCCCTACACAAATAACAGGATTTAAACTGACTGTATAATAAGCATAATGAATTATTGAACATGTAAGAGAAATACATCAAAGTATCACTTTTTGACATCAAGGCCGTGGGGGCGGGTTAGATGACACCTGTGCCAAACCGAAAGTCACGTGTCCTGTTTGTAATCCACTGTTCTCTCAGGAAGGAGTGGCAAAACTTTGAGAGGGCGCAAACTTCCCCACATTATGTTAAAAGTTTTGGTTTTTGAGTGCCCCAGAAATAGCAAACAGGCTTGGAATCACCTGTCTTAAAATATTGCGGTATTCTGTAAAGGTGCCCTTTCGGATCATCTAAAGCGGTGGGTCGTTGTTTCAATATCTGTGTTAAGAGTAATAAAAGTGTATCACTTATAATGTCAGAGACATAGACGCATATCAGTCAATATATCAAAGCTATAGAAGCGTATCAGTCAGCATGTCAAAGTTACAGAAGCGTATCAGTCAGTATGTCAGAACTAAAGACGCGTATCAGCCAATATATCAGAAGCGTATAAATCTGTCAAAATCATAGAAACATATCAGTCAGTATGTTAGACCTATACAAGCATATCAGTCAGTATGTTAGAGCTGTACAAGCGTATCAGTCAGTATGTCAGATTTATACAAGTGTATCAGTCAGTCAGTCATCTCCTCCTGGAGGAGATGACACCAGATGATTCGGCTACGCAGGCCAGAAATATCTTAATAACAACAGCTAAAGACATGGTTCCAGTAAAGAAAACACAAAAGAATGGATGGATTACAGCAGGCGCACTAGAACTGATACAACAACGTAGAGAAATGAAGACGCAGTGGAAAGTGACAAACAACAACAAAGAGAAATATAAATCTTTAACAAAAGAAGTACGAAGAAACATAAGAAAAGACAAAAAAAAACAATACACACAAGATTGCTGTGAAAGAATAGAAGGACACCAGAAGTGTGGAAGAGATAGTGAAATGTTTAAAGAAATGAAGACATTGAGGAGAAATGCCACACCTAAGCTAAATGTAATTTGTGACATGATGGGGAATACCTTGACAGAGATAGAGGAAATTCTAGAAAAATGGAAGGAATATTGCAGAAGAATGTATGAAACAACCGACTGTGAAAGGAGAAATCAACAGTGTGAATTATTATTGGAGGAGAAAGAACCCGAACCGACAATAGAAGAAGTTTTATGGGCAATAAAGAATCTGAAAAATGGTAAATCACCGGGATGTGATGAGACAACAGCTGAATTTATTAAAGCCGGAGGAAAGGAATGTGCAACAATCTATCATGCACTATGTAAAAAGATATAGCATTCAGGTATTTAGCCAAAAGAATGGAAAAGAATTATATTCATACCACTGCCAAAAAAGGGTAACCTGAAAATATGCACAAACTATAGAACTGTTGCCCTGATTAGTCATGCCAGTAAAATTCTGTTAAAAATCATAATGGGTAGACTTCGTAAGAAAATAGAAGTCAATATGGTCCAAGCTGGTTTCAGGCAAGGAAGAGGATCAAGATATTATATATTCAATATAAGATTAATAATAGAGAAATGCAGAGAGTTTAATGTGAATCTATATTTAGCTTTTATAGACTACTCAAAGGCATTTGATTGTGTACAACACCAGAAACTTTGGGAAATAATGGAAAAAATGGGATTTCCAACACATTTGATACAATTAATTGTTAACATCACTGCTGTATCTAGTCCAACAAGCAGCAGTAAGAATAAATGGTGAAACAACAATTTGGTTTGACACAAAACAAAGGGTCCGTCATGGGTGCATATTGTCGCCTTACATATTTAACTTGTAAACTGAAAATATAATGAGGAATGTTAGAGAAGATGTAGACAAAGAATATTACGATGCCATAACAATTGGAGATTATGAAATACCAGAGATTAGATATGGTGATGAAACAGTATTACTGTCCACAACACAAAAAGGAATGGAAAAACTAATTATGTCAGTCCGTAAGAATAGTGAAGGGTAAAACCTCTATCTTAATGCGAAGAAAACTAAATTGATGACAACTGACAAAGCAAACATGGCAGCTGATATATGTATCAATGAGGAAAAACTGGAAGAAGTGGAGAGTTTTGAATATCTTAGATCACTGCTAACTAATAATGGAGATACAATGAGGGAAATTAAAAGGAGGACATCTATCGCTCTTCAGAAAGTAAAATAATTAAATAATCTGTGGAGGGGAACAGACAGAACTACAAAATAAGATTTTAAGGGCATCCATCTTTCCAATCGCAACATATGCCTGTGAGACATGGACATTTAACAAAACAGCTGAGAAACACATAAATGCCTTTGAATGTAAATGCTACAGAAGAGTTCTTAAAATATCATGGACACAAAAAAGAACAAATATATCTATACTACAAGAACTTAATATTGAAGAAAGTTGACTAGTAAAGAGGATTAAATAGAGAAAACTTAAATATTTTGGACACATTAAGCATCATGACAACCTAGAGAAGGGTACATAATGTGAAAAAGAAAGAGAGGAAGACCAAGGCGAAGATGGCTGCAAGATATCGTTGATGATCTGCAAATGGACGCATCAGCAGCAGGGCATCTTGCTCACAACCGAGAGGCCTACAGGAGTGCTGTTAGGGAGGCAAAGTTCCACAAGGGACATGCAAATGAATGAATGAATGAATCAGTCAGTATGTCAGAGTTATACAAGCGTATCAGTCAGTATATGTCAGAGTTATACAAGCGTATTAGTCAGTAGGTGAGAGTTATACAGGTGTATCAGTCAGCATATCAGAACTGTACAAGCGTATCAGTCAGTATATCAGAGTTATAGAAGTGTATCCGTCAGTATGTCAGAGTTATACAAGTGTATCAGTCAGCATATCAGAAGTGCACAAGCGTATAAGTCAGTATATCAAAGTTGTAGAAGTGTATCAGTCAGTGTCTCACAGTTATACAAGTGTATCAGTCAGTGTGTCAGAACTATACAAGTGTACAGTCAGTGTGTCAGATTTATACAAGTGTATCAGTCAGTGTGTCAGATTTATACAAGTGTATCAGTCAGCGTGTCAGATTTATACAAGTGTATCAGTCAGTATATCAGAGTTGTACAAGTGTATCAGTCAGTATATCAGAGTTGTACAAGTGTATCAGTCAGTATATCAGAGTTGTACAAGTGTATCAGTCAGTATGTTAGAGCTATAATAACGCACTAGTCACTCCGGTGTGCTTATCCTTATGGAACAGCGAGCAGCCGATGCGGCGAGGATGCTGAAGCACAAACACCAGGTCCTATAGGAAGTGGGTCACAACAGCTAATTTATGTAGATCCGGACTGAAGGCAAATACCAAAGAAGGCCACAATATTTCTTCAGCAGGCTCAACCACCATGGGGACTATAGAGATCTGTGCCACTTTAGTCAGACTGAGACTCTCACTGGGGACACCAAAGAAGAGGTAGAGCATGGCTTTGTTCGGTTATGGTTCGCCAACATTAAAGCTAGCTGTCCGCTGTTGGTCGCTCAGTATGAACTGTGAAACTGTCCTGGATATTGCAGCATGTGGTTTCTTTTGGCGAAAAAGCGCTCTCGAGTTCCGTGCGTGGGGAGACAGGCTTTCGCTCCCTTCCCGGACGGCGAGAGTTAAGGTGTTTCGATGCAGAAGCAAGTGGTTTGTCCGTTGAGCGAAGCATATAAACGGCTAGCCAGCCAGGTTCGTACTAACGATGTAGTACGGTTTTGTGGACCGATGGTCTCGAAACTGGCCCATCTCTCGCAAAGAGTATCGGGTCTGCAGTATGTAATGTGCGTATGTTGTGGGTGGCTGGGCTCTCTTCTCGTTCGCTAGAGCAGAGAGAGCCGCCGGCCACGCCCGCCGGTTAAAGGAAGTGAAACGCCGCCGGAGTCGAAAGGGATCCGCTCTAAGCAGAGCGCTGTCTCCCTTGCCACGCGTCGGTCTGTCGGTAGATATCCGACTAAGGTTCGGTGAAGAAAGTTATCTGGCTGATCCTGCCAGTAGTCATATGCTTGTCTCAAAGATTAAGCCATGCATGTCTAAGTTCACACTGTCTCACGGTGAAACCGCGAATGGCTCATTAAATCAGTCGAGGTTCCTTAGATGACATGATCCTACTTGGATAACTGTAGAGCTAATACATGCTTACCAAGCTCCAACTCTCGTGGAAAGAGCACTTTTATTAGTTCAAAACCACGCTGTTGGCGAGATTCTTCAGCTGCCGTGCGTGGAGCGGTGCTCCTCCCGGCCAATGAAGAAAGGTGCAAATGGGGTTGCCGCGCAGCACCAGTGCGGAAATGGTGGTAGAAATGATAAAGCGAAGCAAACAGTCAAATCATGGCACCTCTGGTCTGGAGGTCGGCCACGTCCTGAGTGCAGTCATATCGGGTGAAAAGCATGAACCGGCTTGCCCCATAGGTTAAGACACTGCTGGCGAGGCTCTTCGAATGCCTCGCGTGGAGTAAAACTCCTCCCGGTCAAGTAAAAAAATGCGGAAAAGAAACAAAGGTTGCTGTGTGGTGCCGATGTGAAAAGATGAAGGAAAGGATAAAGTGAAGTTTAATCGGTATGTCCAATAGTATCGCTGCGAGAGCTACACATACCACGGCGCCTCTGCTCTAGAGGCCGGCCACGTCCGAAATACACCTACACTGGTGAAATATGCCTAAACCGGCACACACCAGGGGTGGAACTTGATGGCTAGACATGTCATGCCACCTCCGCTCTAGAGGTCGGTCACGCCTGATATACACCCATACTGGTGAATTATGCCTAAACCGGCTCACACCAGGGGTGAATCTTGAAGGCTATGCATGTCACAGTACCTCTGCTCTAGAGGTCGGTCACGTCCTAAACACGCCCATACTGGGTTAATATGCCTAAACCGGCTCAACCTAGGGGTGGAAGTCACTAGTGGTGAGGATTCGTCCTCCTGGACAAAAACTCTATCCTGGTCACAACTAGGAAGGATAGCGGCCATGACCACATAATGCTGAAGTCGGAGACACTGGACCAAGGCAGTCTAGATAGGCAACCACCTCTCACCCGGCGGGGATGTTTGCGTATCCCAATCATGCTGAGGTATTCCGGTGAGAAAGTCCAACTCTGGACTGGATGGGCAACCACCTCTCACTCGGCAGTGATACACGGCTATCTCAAAACACGTCGAGGTTTTCCGGTGAGAAGGTCCAACTCTGGCCTGGGTGGGCTACCACCTCTCACCCAGCGGGGATGCACTGATATCCACAACACGTCGAGGTTTTCCGGTGAGAAAGTCCAACCCTAGACTAAACTGGTGCAACGAAAACCACGGTGTCACGCAGTCCGCTTCCGAGACCCACCAAGAATACAGGCTAAAGCCCTGCGATACTCTGAACCTCTTGTGGTCCTCTCGGGGATCTCGAAAGGACCCACACAGGAGACCACGGGACCTAACGAGGACCACAGGCGTAAATTCAGTAGGATCACAGTGCGGTCTTGGTGGTAGAAGCGAACGAAGAAGAAGAAGCAGCATGTGGTATGACAATCTTTTTCTTCATAGGCTACAACTATGGTTCTCCAAATCGCTAATTTATTTTAAGAACCAGTGGCTTTTACCAATATTTTAAGAACCAGTGGTTTTTACCAATATTTTAAGAACCAGTGGCTTTTACCAATATTTTAAGAACCAATGGTTTTTACCAATATTTTAAGAACCAGTGGCTTTTACCAATATTTTAAGAACCAGTGGTTTTTACCAATATTTTAAGAACCAGTGGCTTTTACCAATATTTTAAGAACCAGTGGCTTTTACCAATATTTTAAGAACCAGTGGCTTTTACCAATAATTCAGTTGTCACCACCACCACCACCACCACCATCATCATCATCATCATCATCATCATATTGTGAGTTTACATTTGTAGATTCCAGTTCTTATCTCTAATTTGGCGATCATGTTTTCGTGCTTACTTTTTTTTTTTACAATGACTTGTTTCATTATCTGCAATATCTCTACATTATATCTGTCATTACGCCCAAACCATCATAACAAAATGCGTATTTTAGCAAATCTGCTATATGCTTATTAATAATAACAAACATTTCCCTGAACGAGTCGCAACACGCGAGGGTCCTTTCCCGACATGTAACCCAGAAACGGAGAATGAAAAAAAAAAAAGACTGACTGATTACTTATAGATGTGCGTCTTGAAGCTGTTTTGTTGTTCTACAGAACAAAAAAAAAAATATTATTTTAGAAACAAAATCAATAGGTCCCTTATAATAAAGCTATTCTCTCTTTTCTCGCCTTTAAATAAATAAATAAAATGACTCCGCGATGGCATATAGTCCTAGCTTTGTTAAACTCTACGTTTCAGTGACCGAATTACCGAGCCGTTTGAATAACTTAAGAGGGCCGTGTGCTATGGAGGCGGTGGTGCCGTGTGGATAAACTAAGCGAGCCGTGTCAACAAACGACTAAGCTAAGTTTATACAGCAGTGGCTTGTGTACCGATATGTACGCGGCGTGGGGAAGCGGCTAAGAAAAATATATCCTCATACACCGAAAAAATAGGCCAAGTATTGTAAACTTTGCTGGAAACTCCCGGCATTTTTTAAGAACTCATTAGAGAAATTGATTGAGAACCAAATAGGAGCATTCCAAGGCATAAAACTGAGACTGAGACAAGGATGTGGTCTATCTCTTGACCTCTTCTACTTGTACGGCGAAAGCATAATGAGAAACATAGAGAGCTTACTAGGAACATCAAATGGCGGGTACAACTGTAACAACTTAAGATATGCAGACGACACAGTTTAGATTGCTAAAAGTGAAGAGGAGCTACAGGCTCCTATGGACATCGTGGTTCGTGAAAATAAAAGTAAAGGCCTCAGCTTGAATAAAAAGACTGAAGTGGTGGTCATCTCAAAGAAAAGAATACCACCAAAATATAGCATTACCATAGATGACACAGAACTAAAACAAGTTGATAGATTCAAGTACTTAGGAACAATTATAACAGCTGATGGGAAATGTCACAAGGAAATAAAAAGCAGACGTGATCAGGCAAAACTTGCATTCCAGAAAATGAGAAGTATCTTGTGCAACAGACCCATATCAATGGAAACAAGATTCTGAGTACTTAAATGTTACATCGAGCCAATTTTGTTTTATGGACGTGAAGCATGGTCCATGAATAAGAGTGTACAAAGAGAAATGGAGGCCATGGAAATGTAGTTCATAAGAAGGATCGCTGCTGGCGAGATTCTTCAGCTGCCGTGGGTAGGGTGAAACTCCTCCCGGCTAATGAAGAAAATGTGATTAGGGTTGCTGCGCAGCGCCGTCGTGGAAAAGGTGAAGGAAAGGATTAAGTGAAGTGACCAGTAGTCTCGAGGTCAGGACTACTCAAACCACGGCACCTCTGCTCTAGAGGCCGGCGATATCCTATATACACCCAAACTGAGGCAGATTGCCCAAATCGGCTTTACCCAGGGGTTAATCTAAGACACCGCTGGCGAGATTCTTCGGATGCCGCGTGTGGAGTGGAACTCCTCCCGGTTAATGAAGAAAATGCGAAAAAGTAAATAGAGTTGCAGTGCGTCGCCGCTGTGAAAAGGTGATGGAAAGGATAAAGTGAAGCTTAATCGGTATGTCCAGTAGTCTCGCGGTGAGAGCTACTCATACCACGGCACCTCTGCTCTAGAGTCCGGCCACGTCCGATATACACTCATACTAGTGAAATATGCCTAAACCGGCTTACACCAAGGGTGAAACTTGATGACTAGTCATGTCACGGTACCTGCGCTCTAGAGGTCGGTCATGTCCTAAACACACCCATACTGGGATAATACGCCTAAACTGGCTCAACCCAGGGGTGAAACTTACTAGTGGCGAGGATTCGTCCTCCTGGACAAAAGCTCCGTCCTGGTCACAACTAGGAAGGGTAGCGGCCACGACCACAAAATGCTGAAGTCGGAGACACTGGATCAGTGCAGTCTAGATAGGCAACCACATCTCACCCGGTGAGGATGTTTGTGTATCCTAATCACGCTGAGGTTTTCTCGTTGAGAAAATCCAACGCTGGACTAGATAAGCAACCACCTCTCACCCGGCAGGTGTATACTGATATCCAAAACACGTCGAGGTTTTCCGGTGAGAAAGTCCAACTCTAGATTAAACTGGTGCAACGAAAACCACAGTGTCACGCAATCCCGCTTCTGAGACGCTCCAAGAATTCAGGCCCAAGCTCCGCGATACTCAGAACCTCTTGTGATCCTCTCAGGGACCACAGGGGGACCACGAGACACATCGAGGACCACAGGACTAAATTCAGCAGGACCAGGGGGCGATCTTGGTAGTAGAAGCGAATGAAGAAGAAGAGGAAGAAGATAAGAAGGATGCTGAAGGTACCATGGACAGCTAAGAAAACCAACGAAAAGGTCTTGAGAGGCTGGAGTTAAAAGGTAAATTACATCAAAGATCAGAGGCAGGCAAGCGAGATCTGTAGGACACTTTCTAAGAAGAGGAAAATTGCAACACATTGTTGCTTCAACTGGAAAAATTGAGGGAAGAAGAGACAAAGGAAGACAGAGACAGAAGTCACTGGATGGGCTGTCAGTGTGGCTAGGAAGAAAGTCACCGGCGGATCTCATAATCTAGTCTAAAGACAGGGAATTGTCGAGAGAAATGATCGCCTACGCCACGTGGCACGGCACTTGGTTGATTGATTGAGCTATTTTTAGATGTCTTTATCAACGATTGCAGAATGCGATTTATTTTAACATCAAAACAGCTTATAGTATAATCCCTCCCCTCTCCCCCCCCCCCAGTGTACGATTAAGCTAAGACTGAATCATATCTTACATCTGTGCAAGTTGTATGATGGCCTAAGAACAGTCTCCGGTTTACGACAAAAATAATGTCTGAAGAAAAACGTTTTAAAAAACACCAGGTTATAATCGACATCTATTGAAGATTGAAAGAAAAAAACTGTCTTATTAAAAATAAAAGTTTAAAGTCACTGCTCATAAACAACCCACTAACCTTCTGACGGCTTAGAGGGAATGGGGGCGGGGTGGGGGGTGAGGAGATTTGACAACTGACCACCTTAAGGACTAAAGCCTAAAACGTGCCCTTTTAAGGAAGAGGGAGATATGGAGGTAAGATCTTACGATATATAGTTGACATGCTGAACAATGGCCGACCAAAACCCTGTCCGACCTCATTATTGGTACACCCGGTAACAGGCCCAACCAAGATAACGGGACAGTGACCGGTGTAGACCCAAATGGGGAGGAACCTACGAAAGAAGTATTGCTCACTCGTTCCATTTTCGCCTCACATTCAACACCATGGCTTGCCTCAACACCGTCACGGCACTGGCTGCAAAGAACATCCCGTTCGCAGTTCCAGCTGATGGGGGTGCCACTAACAGAGAAAACAAAAATGACGCAGTTTCAAATGAAGCTCTTATTTAGCGGGCAAACAACGAACTAAAAGTGCCTGTTTCGGATGTTTCTGGCGGAAATAAAGCAACTTCTAAGTGAAACAACTTTTGTGATGCACTGCCGCGCCTATACAATGGCAGACACACACAAAATTACGAAGCCTGATACATAATACACATTTCTCTTGTCTGCCCCATTCTGCACACAACGAAAAAAACAATTCTAAAGATAGTTTTGATCGCCTATAACGAATTTTATTTGTGCAAAGATTTTCTAACCCACTTAAGTTACTAGTTGCCTGGTGAAACTGCACATAGCACCGACACACCATTATCATTACAGGAGACACAGTCTCTAAGTGTCATGATTTATGGTGTTGTCAGCAACGTCAGTCGTCAGGTCTTGACCTTTGACCTGTTCGCTAATTAATCCTATTTACGTTGTGTGCCGGGGGGCCTGTCAGCCATTATCTTATCTCCACGCTTTCAAGTACCTTTAGTTGTCAAGGTGGAAGTCAGAATGGACACTGTACTCTGTGGAGCGAACCCCTTACAAAATTGTTAACGCTCTAACAGGACATTGTATTGCACGGAGGTTGAGGTCCAGTTGTGAGAAATCCTGAAACTTTTTACCACGTCCACCCAATACTTTTTACGTCGTCCTCAACCAATATTTTTTACGTCGTCCTCAACCAATACTTTTTACGTCGTCCTCAACCAATACTTTTTACGTCGTCCTCAACCAATACTTTTTACGTCGTCCTCAACCAATACTTTTTACGTCGTCCTCAACCAATACTTTTTACGTCGTCCCCAACCAATACTTTTTACGTCGTCCTCAACCAATACTTTTTACGTCGTCCTCAACCAATACTTTTTACGTCGTCCTCAACCAATACTTTTTACGTCGTCCTTTTTTCCCGTTTGTGGGGAAAACGAGTGAAAACTCGTAAACCCGGGGATTGGAAAAGTCAAAGTGTCCCTGTTCGTTGCATTTAAGCCAGACTTGTGGTTAAGACACGGTAAGATGGGGAACCACTGGTTATAAAAGGAGAGGCAATGATTTGAGAGGACAATGTACTAAAATTAGCTACTATACCTTTTAGAGTTCGATGCTTTAAAACATTTTAGAACAATACCATCGTTGGTTTGTGAACATGTGCACGCATGCTCCTATCTCACGCATAAAAGGACCATCTCTGCACAAGTGCACGTACACCACAGCGCCGGTTAGAATCTTTAATGACTAGAGGGCGATGGAATTTGCATTCTAACAACAGATATAAGGGACAACTTCATAGTATAGCAAATATATGACTTTTGTTTATTTCGGCAAACTAAACCAGATCAGAACAGACACGAGGCACTTGCAGGAATGCGAGTACGGGCATTAAAATATCTGACGTTCACTGATTGCATGAAATTAAGCCACCATATGGCCTTGAAAACTATTTCTATATTAAACAAAACAAACTCATTCAAATCTGGTCCACAGTACAGGTATTTACCATTGTTGTTGGTAAGGACTGGAAGCTAAAGTCGTGACGACTGAAATACGCATTGCTCATCTCCAGATTGCAGTTAACGACTATTTTTAATATATGCAGAATATTTACTCAACAGCATAAGTATAAGAACAGTTTTAGATATGAATTTTTTTTTTTCAATGAGGAAACAGTGGTGAAAATCATTTCTAACACAAATATTAGCCACAGATCGTGAGACACCGCTGTCATTATTTTCTTCATTAAGTTTTAGTTAAGCTGCTGAGTGTGTATTATACACGTTTTAATTATGCTGGTTTTAATGATTCTTGTATAACTGACCCTAGGGATATGTGGCAAAGAAAAATATACACTCAGCCACAAAGAAAATGGGTCAAGAAAAGTAAACGTTACTGGAAATTCCAGTCATTTTTTTAAAAAAGAATTTGCAGAGTTTAAAGATTTTTCCAAACTGGAAGAAGTGGAGAGTTTTGAATATATTGGATCACTACTAACTAATAATGGAGATACAATGAGGGAAATTAAAAGGAAGACATCTATCGCTCTTCAGAAAGTAAAATAACTAAAGAATCTGTGGAGAGGAGCAGACAGAACCACAAAAATAAGATTTTTAAGGACATGCATCTTTCCCATCACAACATATGCTTGTGAGACATGGACACTTAACAAAACAACTGAGAAACACATAAATGCCTTTGAATGTAAATGCTACAGGAGAGTTCTCCAAATATCGTGGACACAAAAAAGAACAAATATATCGATACTTATCTTATATCTTATATCCTTCCCGTGCCGTTAGACGTCACATAGGGCTCGCAAAGTAGTTCGCCAATTTTTCCTGTCTTCGGCGAGTCTTTCAACCTCAAGATATATATAATATATATATCTATACTACAAGAGCTTAATACTGAAGAAGGCTGGCTAGTAAAGAGGATTAAAGAGAGAAAACTTAAATATTTTGGACACATCAAACGTCATGATAATTTAGAGAAGACCGTATTGGAAGGATACATAATGGGAAAAAGAAAAAAGAGGAAGACCAAAACGAAGATGGCTGCAAGACATCGTTGACGATCTGGAAATGGATGCAGCAGCGGCAGGCCATCTTGCTCACAACCGAGAGGCCTACAGGAGTGCTGTTTGGGAGGCAAAGTTCCGCAAGGGACATGCAAATAAGTGAATGAAAGATTTTTTTAACAAAATCAACAATTGCCGAATACGATTAAAAAAAACCATCAAAACAGTTTATAAAACAAGCCCTCTCCCTAGTGTAACATTAAGCTAAGACTGAATCATATCTTACTTCTGTACAAGTTGTATGACTCGCTAAGAACACAGCTCTTATTCGTGCTAGCCTCCAGCTTCCGACAGAGATAATGTTTGAAGATGGTAAAACACAAAAAAATAACGGCAACAGCTGGTATTTCGACGTCTGATACAGCTCGAAAAAAGAAAAAAAAGTCTGAATATTGATGGAAACTAAGGAAAAAAAAATCTTCCCATTTACAACGGTAAGCCAGGAGATCTCATATAAACCAGCACGCAGGAGCAAGTATAGCACAGCATAGAATTATCCATAACTCCATATAGAGCAGAATTTATGTGAATAACAGTAAAGTATATGGTTAAACTGTTCTCGTTTCATATAATTTGTCTGATGAAGGTTTCGAAAATTTTCTGACAACAGACATATCATGAGCAACACAGAACTTCCGTAAAGAAGGTGAGAAGATATGCGCATAAGCACTGACATGGACTGATTATATACCCCGAACATGCTGAGCAACAGAGAACTTCCGTAAAGAAGGTGAGAAGATATGCGCATAAGCACTGACATGGACTGATTATATACCCCGAACATGCTGAGCAACAGAGAACTTCCGTAAAGAAGGGAGAAGATATCGCACTGACATGGACTGATTATATACCCCGAACATGCTGAGTAACACAGGGCTCACCTGGGCAAGTGCAGAAAATAAAAAGGACAAGCGTTTGTAGAAAACCCTTGCGGAAGTCCTATGTACCTTGGGGAGAGAGAGAAAGAGAGAGAGAGAGAGAGAGAGAGAGAGAGGGAGGGAGGGAAGGAGAGGGAAAGAATGAATGATCTTTATTTTAAAAGGTTAAAGAACTGGGCACTCAGGCCCGGCTTACATTCTGCCCTTCATCCATCTTTCATTCTTCCCACATATTCGATTTAACACAAGTATACAAATTACATTAGGAAAAAAACATATCAAAATAGTGTAAAATTAAACTATTACATTCAAAGTAAAAGAGAAGAAGTAATTAACCTAATAAAATAGCTCTCACACACGCATACACGCACACACCAAACATATCAGACATAAACAAAAAAAATACATTTTCAGTACAGATCCTTTTACATATGTTTTTTAACAGACATTAAACTAATTTCTAACAGTATCTAACAAGTTACTTTTTGAACTATGCCATTTTTACTTGATGGCCGGTTAGTCCATGGGTTTAGTGAGTGCTGGTTATTCTATGGATGCATATAGTTACAAGCAAGTAAATAATGAAAAAGGTTTGAATTAAAGGATGAAATATTACTAATGGATTTTAAATGGTAGGGGAGGGTATTCCAGAGCTGCACTGCAGAGTATGCAAGGCTTTTCTTGTACAGATCAAGCCTGGGTTTAGGAAGAAGAAGAAGAAGAAATAATGAATGAATGAACTTTATTTTAAAAGGGTGAAGAATTGGGCAGCAGGCTCGTCTTACATTCTGCTCGATAGAGACAGATACTTCGAAACCACTGAAGATAAAACAACTTTGCGCTGGATACCTAAAGGGAAGAAAAAGAAAAGCTGACCAAAGACAACCGCAAAAAAAAAAAACAAACAAACAAACAAACTGTGAAAACCGACATGGACAGCACACAGAATGGCTGGAGTACCTTATGAAAGCTAGCTCCAGGCTAAGAGGAAGGGAGAGAACTTGTTACTGCCCTGCAAAACGGCACAAGGCGGCTACTGAAGCAGTCGCCATTCAAGGACGTAGCCGGTTGATAAAATGGACTGCAGCAGACATTTCACTTGAACGTCAGCATATGTCGGAATCACGCTGTTTTTGAAGATAAGTCACTGAGTGAGAGACCATAGCCATGAGACGACACAAAAATAGTTACTCAGTCTCAAAGCCATGACATCACACTTCAGTTTCTAAACCACTCATGTACGTCTCTTCCGCGAACTAACTTTTGGATGTCACACTTCACCTTGTAAACCGTAGTCACTTTCACTTCTCTCACGACGACCTTGTGACATCAGGTTCCTTAAAAATACTGGCATATGCTGTTAGCTTACCTGATCAGTTCAACTTGCATACCTTCATATAACGAGATGAAGTACCGCATGTAACAATATATGAATCAAAAATAAATTACATGACCTGATGGAACCTAAACCAATGGTTCTTTAACAAAGATTATCCGTATCCCTTGAAGCAAATATATATATATATGTGCAATAGAATGCCTAATATGTTCTCACATCCCCTTTGCCATACTGTCGAAATACAAATCATCATCACAAATCATATTAGATTCCTGTATGACTTCAAATGTCAGTAGCTTGGGTTTAACTTTATATATAGATAGCTATAAACAGAAAAGTGATAAGAAAAGTGTAAACTGACAGTTTTTTGTTGAAGTTTTTGAGAGACTGAGTTCTATATCCCTATAATTTTTATCAATTTGCTTATATTCTCTCTCTCTCTTATATATATATATATATATATATATATATATATATATATATATATATATATATCTTGTATCTTTCCCGTGCCGTTAAACATTACATAGGGCTTGCAAAGTAGTTCGCCAATTTTTCCTGTCTTCGGCGAGTCTTTCAACCTCATCAAAGGATTTTATGCCTGTTAATTTGGCCTCTCTTAACAATGTCCTCTTCAGAGTTTCACGCGGTCTGCCTCTCTGCCTCTTTTTCGTCGGCCTGTTGTGTTCCACTTGATAGCTTGTTTTGGGATTCTCTGATCATTTCTTCTCATCAAGTGACCAACATATGTCCATCTCCTTTTCCTGAGCACCCATGAGACTGGTTGTTGTTCAATCATCTGTCTTATCTCTGCATTGTTCTTGAATTCATTCCACTTGATACCGAGTATTTTCCTTAGGCATTTGTTTTCAAAAGAGTCTAATTTCTTTAGTTGTTTTCCAGCTTTCGCATGCATAAATATTACATTTGAACTGAATAGTTTTAACTTGGTTTTTGTGCTTATAACTTTTGAATTCTATATGTTCTCAAGATTCTTGAAGATTGATGCTGCTTTTGCAATTCTGATCCTAACTTCCTTTCTAGTGTCACCATCCTGGTCTATGTAGCTGCCAAGGTATGCAAATTGATTGACTTCTTGAATATCTGTCCCTTCTATGTGTATTTTTCCATTTTGATTGAGGGGAATTTTCATTATTTTTGTTTTGTCCTTGTTAATTTCAAGTCCTATTTTGCTAGCCATTGAAGACAGGCTATCTGTTTTTTCTTGCATGGAATTCACATCATTACTGATAAGAGTTATGTCATCAGAAAAGGCAAGATCTTCTAGTTGGGTCTGACGTACCCAGTCAATACCTGTGTTATCTGTGCAGCATTTTTTCATTATGAAGTCTATTGTAATCCCAAAAAGTAAAGGAGACAGTACACATCCTTGTTTCACACCTGTTTCAATCTGGAACTATTCACTCATCCCTTCTTCTGTCTTGACTGCACAAACATATCCACTGTATAAGTCCTTAATGATGTTGACAATTTTAGATGGTATTCCATATAGATATAAAATTCTCCATAATGAATCTCTGTGTATGCTATGAAATGCCTTTTTTAAAATCTATGAAGTTTAGCATTAATATATATATGATTGACACCCCTGGTTAATGTGCCAGAAGACGCTGCTCTCGTGTTCACAATTCATCGTAATTTATTTTCATGACAAACAGCAACAGCCCCTTGTATTTAGCCTGCTAATTTTTGTCTCATTTGAAATCACACAAATCCACTCTATGTGTATGAGCTATTAGTCTACAGTATGTGTTATTAAAACACATACTGTTTTCCTTACAAGCGGATTTGGAAGAACTAGCGAAAGATTAAGTCACGTGAAGAGCGATGGCGTTAAGTAAAGAAGAAACAAGGGCCCACATTAAAGACAAAAGAGGCAGGCACACGGAAACTGGTGCCTGGAAGTACAAATGTTTGCTGTTGCTGTGGTCAGTCATGCATATCCAGTACTGCGTCAGGTCCGAGAGAGTGTCTGGTAAAACGTTGCCCAGTAAGTTGCAGAACAGCACTCATATAGCTGGTTTAAAATCTGTCTTTCCGGATGAAAGTTAGTCGTGTGTCTTTAAATACGAAAGTTAGTAGTGTCTCTTTAAATGCGAAAGTTAGTCGTGTGTCTTTAAATACGAAAGTTAGTCGTGTGTCTTTAAATACGAAAGTTAGTAGTGTCTCTTTAAATGCGAAAGTTAGTCGTGTGTCTTTAAATGCGAAAGTTAGTCGCGTGTCTTTAAATGCGAAAGTTAGCTGTGTGTCTTTAAATACGAAAGTTAGTTGTGTGTCTTTTAAGAGAATGCTGTCGTCTTGTTTCTTGCTAACAACAAAACTGCTGTTTACAACGACCATAAAACACTTCATTAGAGCAATCTACCATGCATTTAGGACAGCAAATAAGGCATAAATATGGACAATTTATTCCATCCCCGACTGACCTATACATGGCTATGTACTTTGTAGATATGAAATATTCCAGGCAACGTTTATGTTAACATACAAATTCATTGATTGATTATGTGCTTTGTCAGATGGTGCTGGCGATCGTGGTTCTTCATTGTGTGCAGTACTTCGATCCTTGGTGTTTCCGATCAATTCAAATCCTTCTCTCTCTTTTTTCCCCATGCCACATGGTAAGTCAGCTGAGACAATTTTCTCTTGACCTCTCATTCTTTTTTTCCCTTGAATTTTCAAGACATTACCAAATTTTCTGTCTTCTCATGGCATTTTGACTTGTTATCTTCTTTTTCTTATAATTTTAACTAGTTCTCTCTCTCTCTCTCTCTCTCTCTCTCTCTCTGAACCTTAAGTGCCCAGGGAACATGGGGCTTCCGCAAGGGTTTTCCACAAATGCCTGTCCTTCGCCTTTTTTCCTGCTCTTGCCCTGGTTTTCGTTGTTATGAAACTCATATGGAAGACCTCTTCCAAACAGAAATGTTAAGTGCGTTTGTTTGTTTTGTTTTGTTTTGTTTTTTTGTTAAACGCATGATTTCCAATATCTCATCTTTGTATATCCAGTACGAATATTTTAAACATGATGTTCTGGAACCACGTGCTCGGGAATTCTTGACTTTTCCTGACATCTCAAGTTCAGACATGAGCCAGCACGCTACTGCTCCTAGCCTGCTCTTTGACTGGGGGAGGCACTTTCTGCTCCCAGTCGCCTTAAAACTGTACAGCTCTTCCAAATACTTTATGTTAAAAGAGGATTCTTTGGTCGATTAAGACAAACTCTCTTCACATCTCACTGTCTGCGGCCAGCATTTGTAAGGCGCCCCTGCTGTGTTGGGCTCTGTGATGAAGTGGTTAATGTGCCAGTATCTCATGAGGAAGGTCGGGGGAGGGGGGGGTTCGAATCCGGCCGGATACGCCCAATCACCCAGCTGTAGAAATGGGTACCTGACTTCTTCTGGGGGTGGGGAAGGAAAGACGGACAGGGCGTAATTCTGACCACATCACCCTCTATTGTGCCCGACAAGTGATAGGAAATATGGGCACTAACACTATATCACCCTAGATGCCTCCACGGTATAACAACTTATTTTTTTTTCAAACCTGCTGTGTTGCATATTTTCATTTCTGCTTCGACAGTATTAAAGAGGATTGTGTATCTACATTATCTTATGCGAGGGCAGGATTAGTGAAATCGACTGTGACCGTCGTTCTCTTTCGACCAATCTTTGGACCCAAGTCAGTGGGTAGACTCGAGTTGTGCCCTCAAGTAAGTCGACCCAGCACTACAACCGGGTAGTCGGCAAACCGCATCGAGGGCAAAATTGTGTAAGAAGAAGAGTAATATTGTCGTGCACGGCGATGCACTCTCGACTGTATTTACCGAAACACTCTGTAGATGTGGCGAAACCATGTACAACTCAGTCCGATAAAATATAGGACATTACCAAATATTATGCGGGAAAGCAAATCGTAATTTAAAACTCTATACGATATCGGATTACCAAGCAAACTTAAAAATGAACATCTTTTCACTTTTTTTTTTTCCTTGCTGAAAATTAACATTCATTTAATTTGTTTCTGCATTTGAAATTCGATGCTCTTGGGGAAAAGAAAAACTTCTTTCAAGCCTTGTTTCTGCAAAAATGAATACCACTTAATTAATACCAGTATTCGAATACGTCCGCCATTGTTGTAAAGCCGGGGTTTACTGTTTACCTTGAGCTATAGCCAAGTGTCAAAGGTCATTGCGACATATTACGCTGTGGATTAGTCCGGCGGTGTGATCCGGCCTGCTCAGCGTCTACTTGGCCGGGCCTTGTAACTTACCGTATAAATTTAACTCTTGAGGACTTAGAATCTCTACTCAGCCACAGATACAGAGGACACAACATTATCTTAGGAGGAGATTTCAATGGTATAACATCAGAGTTAGACACTATAGGAAGTCTAACTAAAACCACCATATATGATTTACATCATCTGGATTGTTTACAAGACATAATAAACACATATGATTTAGTAGATACATACAGATACACACACCCTCAAGGCAGAGAGATCACTCATGAGAACCACGAACACAACAGAGGATATAGGTTAGACAGAATTTATGCACCAAGTACATGCTACATAGCACAGGTCAGACATCTCCCTAGTACATTCACTTTCACAGACCATAAAGCAGTCATAGCAACAGTGAACACAATACCTACAGTTACACTTTTAAAACGATCACCACACTGGAAATTTAACAACACACTCCTCCAAAATAAACAATTTATAGAAAACATGGCGCAACTGATACCCACTTTCACGAATAACATACCCACACACAACATTCAACAACACTGGGAGAATTTAAAACATGCAATAAAAGACAGAGCACAAATACTCTCAACACAAATACATAGAGAAAGGCTGAGACAGGAGAAAATATTAGAAGAGGCAATAAAATTAACAAAACAGATGGACAAAAACTCACCACATTTACTCACGCTACAAGAAGAACTGGATAAACAAAGACAGCACAGATTTCAAGGCGCACTTCTAAGAACAAAGCTCAATACCATTACACAAGAAATACCTACCAGGCAGTACTTGAGCATAGAGCAAAACATACAACGAAGCAGACAGATAAGAGAGATAATAGACACCGCAGGGAACAGACAATACAAACATAATACAAGCCATTAGAGAATACTATAAACTACTGTACACAGAGGAAGGAACACAAGCACACATACAGGATAAATACATGCAGTACACCAAACAACTCACAGACTCGGACAAACAAGCACTAGACACACCACTAACACTAGACAACCTGGCGCAGGCACTAAAAAAAATGCAAGAAAATAAATCACCAGGGCCAGACGGCCTCACAGCAGAATTCTACAAACATTTTTTTTTTCACTTTTAGGTCCTCTCCTCTTACAAGTATTCACAGAAGCTTTCCAAAACAAACAACTCCCGCCCAGTCAAAACCTATCATACATCACTCTCATACCAAAGGGCAACGCAGACAGAACACAACTCAAAAACTACAGACCCATATCGCTGCTAAATGTAGATTACAAAATCCTCACAAAAGCGCTTACAAACAAGCTCAAACCATTCATGCACAAACTCATACATGAAGACCAACAATGCAGTGTAGAGGATAGGAACATACACCAGCACACACATTTCATACGAGACATCATATATTACACACACCAGAAGAACTGCCAGTCGTCAGTTCTTTCCTTAGATCAGGAGAAGGCATTCGATAGAGTGTCACACGAATACCTACACAAGACATTACTCCACTGCAATATAGGGGATTATTTCAGAGACTGGATTCAGATTCTCTACTCCAAACCTGAGAGCAAAGTCTTGGTAAACCATACGCTTACTGAGACTTTCAGGCTAACTAGATCAGTGAGACAGGGCTGCCCCCTCTCTCCCTTACTGTACATACTCACTCTAGAACCACTTCTAGAGAAAATCAGACAAGACACAACAATAAAAGGAACTTTCGTACCTGGCAAGGGAGAAAGGAAGTTGCTCGCGTATGCAGACGACACGATCTTCCTTCAAACAACAGACAGATCAATAACTCACATTTTAGACACTTTCGCAGAGTTCGGAAAAGGCAGCGGAGCAAAACTTAACATACAAAAATCAATCGTCATGGGTCTGGGCAAATGGCGAGATAAAAGGGACTTCCCCTTTCGTCTCGCATGCACAGACAACATCCACGTTTATGGCATTACTTTCCTATCGCACCCAAATAAAATACACAAACCCACATGGGACAGTCTCAAAACGAACATTACAAATATGTTGGAAAGATACAAATACAAAACAGCAACGATTTTTGGAAGAAGCATCATTGTAAACACATACATAATACCAAAAATAATATACACCGCCACAGTACTAGACTTTCCCAAGCGGACAGTCAGAGAAATAAACAAACAAATCAGGAATTTTATCTTCACAACACCATACACAGCATACAACACAAAACCCTCATACAGGTAAAATACATGGCGGGATTGCCTTGCAAGACATAGAGACAAAATACAAGCACTCAGAATAAGCCACGTAGCCGCATCATCAAACACCCAAACCAACACCCGCTAGCTCACTACTACATAGGACTGAGACTATTAAACCTAGTCAAACCAAACAACTCGCAGGCACACCATTTTGGTACACTACCACCATTCTACAAGAATTGCATACAAGCAATTCAAAGACACGAGACACTAATCCAACACAAAACAAACTACATATACAAACACTTGGTCAGAGAGCAAGCACCACCATTACACCTTAGGATCAAGAGGGGACTTAAATACCCCATTTTAGACTACACCGACACGTTCAAAAACCTCCATCTCAAAACATTACACCAAAAGCTCGAGAAATCACTTTCAGGCTCATATACAATATGACACCCACGAGACACAGAGGAAAACACAGAAACATAAGACGATGTTACATGTGCAGGAGAAACGTACTAGAAACAGAAGAACACATTTTCTACGAATGCAAAACAGTGGCAACAGCCATAAGAACAATACAGAATACAATAGAAGCACACACGGCACAACAAGCAGACATCTATATAGCCATAATGTTGAACACAATCCCTAAAACTCAGGCGGACACACACACCAAGTTACTGGTCCTGCTCGCGGATTTCAGATATTTGGTGTGGACGTGCAGAAACAAGGCTCGTTTTAGTTTCTGCACGTTTAGTCCCGCCACATTTTCGGGACTGGTGCAGCAAAGAGCGAGCAGAATAATGGAATGAGAGAGAGGGAGAAAGAAAGAAGTAAGAGAGAGTAAATTTAAATTCAAAAACTTATGTACATCCCCAAGAGTGAAAGAGAAGGCTTTGCCAAAAAGAATTATGTACATCAACGGAGAGAAAGATGACGACTAGAGAGAGAGAGAGGGAGAGAGAGAGAGAGAGAGAGAAATCTCGGAAAATTAGAGAAATATTAAAACCCTTTTTCATTTGAATTAAAAAAAAAAAAGGTTTCTCCCCCCCCCCCAAAAAAAAAAAAAACCAGGGGGACAACATGATGACAGCAACAGGGATTCCTCATACGAGGTTCCCAGTTTGCACAGTGTAAGGTCTTCACAGACCAATCACTGAGTCTGATTTAAAAAAAAAAAATTTAACTCGTAACTTCCCAGTAGATTTTGGATGTCTTCTCATGTAGCTCCCTACACCCAAATCTGTTCTCAAGCTCGGCCATTTCAAGTTTTTGTGTTAACTAAATGCCATTTTCATACGGTTACCATAGATCATCATCAGATGCCGTGCCGACTGCCGTTGGCTATTATACTTCTCCAGAGTACACGATCCTTCATGCAGTCCATTAGGTCAGTTGGTGATCTCCTCTCACACCATCTCGTCAGACTGTCCAGTATCATTTGAAGGTGCTATGTTTCTTTAGCTGACTCCACTGCCAATGGGGACAATAGCGATCCCTGTCATGGTAGCCAGGCCACGCCTGTTTCTCTGGGCATCAACGGAGAAGTGGGACGTGGTTAGGGTCGGCCATGGTTGGTTAACCCTGCTGCAAGCAGCTAAACATAGTTTCCTGAGCATTATACAAGACTGTCTCTATACTTTCGGTATGCTGACGACACAGTACTGATAGCTGAGAACCAACAAGACCTGCAAAATCTCTTGGATAAAGTCGCCAAAGAAAGTGAACAGAAAGGCCTTACTTTGAACATCAAAAAGACAGAGACTATGGTTATATTTAAGAAACAGAATCTACCAGCATAAAGTATAAAATTAAATGGAACTATTCTAAAGCAGGTGCAGAAATTCAAATACCTTGGAGCAGTAATAACTTCAGATGGGAAATGCAGAACAGAAATTAGGAACAGAATAGGCCAAGCAAAGACTGCATTTCAGAGAATGAGAAACATATTAGCTAACACATCTTTATCAATGAATGTTAAAAAATGAGTCCTAAAATGCTATATTGAACCTATCTTGTTATATGGAAGTAAATCATGGACAATAGGCACATCTGCACAAAAATCACTGGAAGCAGCAGAAATGTGGTTTATTAGAAAATGTTGCGAATCCCCTGGACAGCAAAATAACTAATGAAGAATGTAGGAGAAGAGCTGGAGAGACAAAAAAAAACCTTGTCAAAAAGATAAGAGAGAGACAATGTACTTTCATAGGACATGCAATGAGAAGAGGGGGCATTGAAAATATTATAACAGGAAAAATAGAAGAAAGAAGATCAAGAGGAAGACCAAGAGAAATGATACTTGACAGTCTGACGGATG
>CM019694.1:43729214-43748455 GCA_009760885.1 Achatina immaculata
TATTTGTTGAAAACTATTCTATTTGTTGCCAACCATTCTATATTGACAACTATTCTATTTATTGACAACTATTCTATTTGTTGCCAAGTATTCTATTTGTTGCCAACTATTCTTTTTGTTGACAACTATTCTATTTGTTGAACTCATATTCAGCTGAAGAATGATATAATTCAAATATGTGTATTTAAAGAAAATTCCAATAATAAAACTTTCAGTATTTTAATACAATATTTCTCTTCTATTACTCAACATTAGCGACACATTCATTCATATTTTTAGTTGGGGGTGAAGTCTCCCGATGAGGCAGTCAGTGACCCATAGCTGATATGCCAGCATCAGGGTTAGCAAACCATAGCTGACCAAGACCCTATCCCACCTTTCTGTGGTAACCCCATGAACAGGCCTAACCTGGCTAACGACACAGGAATCGCCATAGTCCCCATGGTGATGGAGTCTGCTAAAGAAACATTGCACACCCCCTGCTTTTTAGCTGTACTCCAGGACTGAAAAAGTAACCGCCATAACCTGCTCCCACGCCGATACAATGCCGTGCCTCAACATCTCTACAGCATCGGCTGCAAAAAACAACAGCTCGCAGTTACAGGAAGTTTGTACAAGTACAAGCAAGTACAAATATTTTTAGTCAGATTAAATCTAAGATAACTGAAATGTTAAATTAGTAATTAATAATTAATATGTACTATCTCTGCAAAACAGTCTAGGACTATATAATAAATAAATGTAAATTCAGTGATAAATTTCTGACAATAATTATAGCATCATTTTATATTTTCTTTTCTTTTTAGAAAAGCTGTTTTGCTCCTTGTATGAATCTACAGTTCATATTTGAATTCTTATTTGGTCTCCAAGAAAAATAAAATATTTCATATTCAATTGAACACTCAGACTTGGTCTTTGGTACATCACTAGTGAAAACTGTTTTGTATCTCAAAATGACTACAACATCTTTTTTTTCCTTTCTAATAAAATTATACCACACTTTTTACTAATGAATCTCATGGCACAAAGACTGTGTCAGATAACAGAAGTAACGCAGCTGATAAAGGATGGTTATATCCTTCATTATCTTTCATGAAACAGGTTCATGTTTCATATGTTTCAGGTCAACTCGATCAATGCAGAAACCTATGTCTTCTATATGGTGGTAGATCTTGCTGGAAAATCCACTTCTTGAATCATTTCAAAAATGAAAGAAAACCACAGTAGCAAAATCCTACTTGGCTGGACGTTTGATCTTCAAGATCTTCATGATAACAAGCACTTAGAAAACTGAAAGACAATCAAATATACTGCCATACAAAATACAAAGAGATAATCAATAACCTACATTTAGAATACACAGATATAATAAAATGATCTACATACAGAAAATAGATTATCAAATATACTACAGTCAGAATACATAGAAATAATCAAATAACCAGCAGTACAGAACACAGAGACATAATAATAAAAAAGCACTAATGAATAGATAATCAAATAACCAGCACTGCATAATACTGAGAGATAAATAACTAGCACTGCATAATACTGAAAGATAAGCAAATAACCAGCACCACATATTACAGAGAAATAATCAAATAACCAGAACCAAATAATACTGAGAGATAAATAACCACCACCACATAATACCTAGAGATAAGCAAATAACCAGTACCACATAATACTGAGAGATAATCAAATAACCAGCACCACATAATCTTATCTTATCTTATATCCTTCCCGTGCCATTAAACGTCACATAGGGCTCGCAAAGTAGTTCGCTAATGTGGTAGCACCACATAATACTGGGAGATAATCAAATAACCAGGGTCGCATAATACTGGGAGATAATCAAATAACCAGGGCCACATAATACTGAGAGATAATCAAATAACCAGGGCCACATAATACTGGGAGATAATCAAATAACCAGGGCCACATAATACTGGGAGATAATCAAATAACCAGGGCCACATAATACTGAGAGATAATCAAATAACCAGGACCACATAATACTGGGAGATAATCAAATAACCAGGGCCACATAATACTGAGAGATAATCAAATAACCAGGACCACATAACAGTGGGAGATAATCAAATAACTAGGGCCACATAATACTGGGAGATAATCAAATAACCAGGGCCATATAATACTGAGAGATAATCAAATAACCAGGGCCACATAATACTGAGAGATAATCAAATAACCAGGGCCACATAATACTGAGAGATAAACAAATGACCAGCACCACGTAATACTGAGAGTTATTCAAATAACTAGCACTGCATAATACTGAGAGATAATCAAATAACCAGAACCACATAATACTGAGAGATAATCAAATAACCAGTACCACATAATACTGAGAGATAATCAAATAACCAGTACCACATAATATTGAGTTATTCAAATAACCAGAACCACATAATACTGAGAGATAATCAAATAACCAGAACCACATATACCGAGAGTTATTAAAATAACTAGCACCACACAATACTGAGATATAATCAAATAACTAGCACCACATAATACTGAGAGATAATCAAATAACTAGGACCACATAATACTGAGATATAATCAAATAACTAGGACCACATAATACTGAGAGATAATCAAATAACCAGGGCCACATAATACTGAGAGATAATCAAATAACCAGGACCACATAACAGTGGGAGATAATCAAATAACTAGGGCCACATAATACTGGGAGATAATCAAATAACCAGGGCCATATAATACTGAGAGATAATCAAATAACCAGGGCCACATAATACTGAGAGATAATCAAATAACCAGGGCCACATAATACTGAGAGATAAACAAATGACCAGCACCACGTAATACTGAGAGTTATTCAAATAACTAGCACTGCATAATACTGAGAGATAATCAAATAACCAGAACCACATAATACTGAGAGATAATCAAATAACCAGTACCACATAATACTGAGAGATAATCAAATAACCAGTACCACATAATATTGAGTTATTCAAATAACCAGAACCACATAATACTGAGAGATAATCAAATAACCAGAACCACATATACCGAGAGTTATTAAAATAACTAGCACCACACAATACTGAGATATAATCAAATAACTAGCACCACATAATACTGAGAGATAATCAAATAACTAGGACCACATAATACTGAGATATAATCAAATAACTAGGACCACATAATACTGAGAGATAATCAAATAACTAGGACCACATAATACTGAGATATAATCAAATAACTAGGACCACATAATAGATAATCAAATAACTAGGACCACATAACACTGAGATATAATCAAATAACTAGCACCACATAATACTGAGATATAATCAAATAACTAGCACCACATAATACTGAGATATAATCAAATAACTAGCACCACATAATACTGAGAGATAATCAAATAACTAGCACCACATAATACTGAGATATAATCAAATAACTAGCACCACATAACACTGAGATATAATCAAATAACTAGCACCACATAATACTGAGATATAATCAAATAACTAGCACCACATAATACTGAGATATAATCAAATAACTAGCACCACATAATACTGAGATATAATCAAATAACTAGCACCACATAATACTGAGATATAATCAAATAACTAGGACCACATAATACTGAGATATAATCAAATAACTAGCACCATATAATACTGAGATATAATCAAATAACTAGGACCACATAATACTGAGATATAATCAAATAACTAGCACCACATAATACTGAGATATAATCAAATAACTAGCACCACATAATACTGAGATATAATCAAATAACCAGCACCACACAATACTGAGAGATAATCAAATAACTAGCACTGGCTGAAAAAAGACAAGGAATATGTGCTACTTTTCATTTTATTTAGACTTTGTTTAATTATCACTCTGAGCATTGACCCACATAGGTTTGCAACTAGCAGTGTTGTTTTGGAGTGAAATAGTTAAAACTTGGCTAACACGTATAAGATATATTTGAGGAAAGTAGATGGTAATAAAAAGTAAAATAGTTCCATCATCATCAGGTGCTGTGCCAACTGGCATTGGATGCTTCCCCAGAGTATCCGATCCTTCATGCATGCTATCAGCTCAGTTGGGATCTCTTCTCATATCATCTCATCAGACTGTCCAGTATCATTTCTCTCAGTCTTCCCCTAGCTCTTCTTCCCTCTATTTTTCCTGTTGTTAAACATTTTCAATGCCCCCCTCTCCTCTTCACATTGCACGTCCTATGAAAGGACACTGTCTCTCCTATTTTTTTGACAAAGTTTTTTTTTTTGCCTCTCCAGCTCATCTCCAACATTCTTCATTCATTATCTTCGCTGTCCAGGGGATTCGCAATATTCTTCTAATAAACCACATTTCTGCTGCTTCCAATGATTTTTGTGCAGACCTGCCTATTGTCCATGACTAACTTCCATATAACAAGATAGGTTCAATATAGCATTTAGGTCTCGTTTTCTAACATTCATTGATAAGGATGTGTTGGCTAATATGTTTCTCATTGTCTGAAATACATTCACATTTAACATAATTAATATATAACATAGGTAACATATAGTTAAAATCATCATCATCATCAGGTGCCGTGCTGACTGGCGTTGGCTATTATGCTTCTCCAGAGTACCCGATCCTTCATGCAGGCCATCAGTTCAGTTGGTGATCTCCTCTCACACCATCCCGTCAGACTGTCCAGTATCATTTCTCTTGGTCTTCCTCTTGATCTTCTTCCTTCTATTTTTCCTGTTGTTATAATATTTTCAATGCCCCCTCTTCTCATTGCATGTCCTATGAAAGTACATTGTCTCTCTCTTATCTTTCTGACAAGGTTTTTTTGTCTCTCCAGCTCTTCTCATACATTCTTCATTAGTTATTTTTGCTGTCCAGGGGATAGTTAAAATAGTTCCACATAAATAAACATGATGCTTCAATTATGCATACTATGAGTTGGAACAAACTGACAAAACTGAATAATGAACAAAATAAAGTTCAACATATTACACAAAACACTCTATATTACATAAAACACATAATAAGAACCGGTGTAATATGTATGAAGCACTGCCCAGACTCATTGCTTCACTGTTCTCTCCAGAGTCACCCTGCCTAAGTCTCAGTTCACTTCATGCACAAACTAATGATTAATATGTATAATTTACATGCAATGTATATTAGTATTTTCACAATTAAATGTAGGTGGAGTTTTGTGCCCAGGCAGCAATGTCTCTAGAGTGCTTCCTGCCCAAGTATGGTGACTGCTGGTAGCAATGAGTCAGGAATGAACTGTTAAATAGACAGAAATGACTCTGGAGCCCTGCCTGGGGTGCTCTGTGCCTGCTCGTGGGTGCTTAAAAGTGAAGGCCATTGATGGCCTTGCCTTCCTAGGACTGGAACACGTGGAAGGATGGAAGGAACAAATTAATCATAGCAAGAGGAAATATATTCGTAGCTGAGGAACTTTTTTAACTATACAACTTACTTGAAATATTGTCTGAATAAGAAGATGAACTTCGTGCTGACGATTTTATTACTTCTTGGGAGAAAGAGGAAGCATTAGGTGGCCTGTTAAAAATAGTTCTAACTCAGGCTTTGGAATTACATCCTTCTAATTATAACTAAGCCGTAACAGGCGGATGTTTTGCTAAAAGAAATCCGTTGCTACTGTGTAACTATTTATAACACTTTATATGTTCATTGATTACCCGATATTACGTGAACAATTATGACTTCATCACTATGGAAAATAAGGTAAAACACGGGACCCACAAGCTAAATTGCATACAGAGATCAACATACAATTTAATCTGAAACAGACGAAATGTTGACAGACAAGAGATGAAACGACAGTTTAAACGATGGATTTGTTAAAATTTACGAACTCTAGAACGTACGAAGGCGGAACAAAGTGATGACATTGGCAACACAGAATAGAATTTCGAGAGTTATTTCCCCTTGCACTTGACCCAGCTCTGAATCCGTGAAATCTTTATGTAACTTGAGAAGCTTGCTAAATAAACGTGGAGATGAACTTCATTTCCTTATTCTTTTTCTCCTTATCGTCCTTTTTCTCATTTTATTTCTTTCTCAACATTGAAATGCTGGGTAACGCTACTCTGAAACCCACCTGACAGGCAAAAATCCAGTTCTCTCTCTTTTTTTAAGGCAACCCCATTGCTTCTGCTAAGATCAAGATCCGACAGCTAGGTGTTATGTAGATCTGCAAGCTTTAAACACTACCTCTAGTCTTTCTTCTAACGGCAGTGAGATTAGCAAAGGTGCTGGTAGCTCTGGTGGGCGATTTCGTGACCAAGGACCTGACACCTTACTTCCCATACCTCCAACAACAGTAGTTGGTAAGATCGAATCCTTCGATTTTTCGGTGTTATGAAGTTTATTTGACTTATGATTTCATAAAATTAGCTCTGATATACTTTGATATGGAAAAATGCAGTGAAATATGGGAACTGCAACCCTCCCCCGCATTCCCCCACGCGCTAGGCGACGCACAGGGGAGTGGGGTTTGGTGGGGGGTAGTGCATTCTACCATTTTATTTTATGCTTTCTTCAATGGAAGATGGACTGCAAGTGATCTCCAACTTTTATTGTCCATTTAATCAATTCTCTTAGCAAAATCCTTTCCTTTTCTTACAGTTCTGCAGTACTCATTGAATGCCGTGTACGATGATGCTTGACATAATCAGAAGTTAACTTGAACATAGTCCTATTAAACACACGAGACTGCTTTCAAAACAAACAGTTCTGAGACTTGTAGATTTTAAGGCCAATATTATTGCCTTTGATGAGATCAGAGAATCCTAAAACAAGCTATCAAGTGGAACACAACAGGCCAAAGAAAAAGAGGCAGACCGCGTGAAACTCTGAAGAGGACATTGTTAAAAGAGGCCAAATTAACAGGCATAAAATCCTTTGATGAGGTTGAAAGACTCGCCGAAGACAGGAGAAATTGGCGAACTACTCTGTGAGCCCTATGTGACGTTTAACGGCACGGGAAGGATATAAGATAAGATTCTTGCCTTTAAAAATTGAATTTGTTATGTATTATTACGCTTAAGTTATAAATGTTTTAAAATGAAACTATGTTAATAGTTTTTACTGCATCGTACTTTAAACGAATCCTTGCCACGAACAGCTTTGATGTGGACTCTACAGGGTAAAAGAAGCATGGGACAACCCGAAGAGACATCTTACATCCTTCCCGTGCTGCTAAACGTCACATAGGGCCTGCATGGTTGTTCGCCAAGATTTCCTGTTTTCGGCTACTTTTTCAATCTCCTCACTGAACTGGCCTCTCTTAACAATATCCTCTTTAGAGTTTCACGTGGTCGACCTCTTTTTGCATGGAGACATAGCTGCAACAGAGAAAATGTTGGTAAACAAAGCACTAACATGGGAGAATAATTAGTGTATAGTCGTACAACTATACACAAAGCACTGTAGTACGGACACACAGAAAAGGAAATATCTTGTTACCAGCAGCCCCATGTATTTTTAGCACTGACAACAGAGAGAGAGCGAGAGAGAGAGAGAGAAGTAAACTTAACACATGTTTTGCACAGTACAAATATTGTGTTCATTCTTTCAGAGATGTATATTTTTATTGCACCAAGTGGAGATAACGCTAATGAAACTGTGGTGCAGGTGTGTGTAGTTTTGCATGGGAAGAACTGGAGTATAGAAATGGCTGTGTGAGTATATTTAATAAATTTCATTTGTGGTTGATCATTGCTTTAATCATTTATTCAACAATTCAGAGACTGTGGAGAAGAAATATGTATTCTGTGTACTGTATGTGTTCCTTTCTGCGGTACAAGCCGAAACATTGATAGCACCCGAACGTGTCACCAGTGTTGTATTCAAGTCCTTCATGGCCAGTCCCTAGCCAAAAATTTCAAATACCACCTTCAAGAATCGAACTGAGTCGCTTTATCTTGTTGAATCAATTTTTACAGCATTCAGGTTACATGAGCCAACTCCAGTGATGCGCCGAACTTCGGCCGCATATGGGACCGACAGTTTGGCCGTAAGTCGATTTGGTCAAATGTTGGTTGTAATAGGTCAGATGTCAAGTACATTTCACTGTTATAACTTATTTTAAGATGAATAGATATGTTTTCCATCACTATAAAATATTAACAGAATGCAAATTAGTAAGCATGTGGAAAATAATCACAAAATATGGATTACAGAACATTAAGTAAAGAGTGATACTGTAATAACTTTTCATTGAAACACAGAAATGCCGTTTTGGAAAATGGCTTCATAACAGACAGGGTATTTCCATACCTGCCTGGCTGGCTCTGTGTTCCATTTACCACTTTAGAATGAGTGTAGCAGGCAGCATAGACACAGGACTCATTTCTGTGGTAGTTTTTGTAGAATTTTGACTGGTCAGTGGCCATCTGGTCTGCTATTTTTTCACACTTTCCAACTGCCAAGGGATTTTTTTTTTCATGCGTAACAATGCATATGTTCAGTCCCACTACCTGGAGACCAAGGGAATTTATTATTGGAAGATTCACAAGAAAAAAAGCTGTCACTTCTGGTGGGAATTGAGCTCACAACTTCAACACTTGAGGCAGACATCTAACTCCAAGACCACTCAGCCACCCCTTCATACGTTTGTGTATGTACAGTATGTGTAAGTACAAAAATGTATATACACATACTGTGTTCCTACCCACATGCATACATTGTGTACTCACCAAATGAGCACATTTAGAGGCCATGATGGTGTACATTTTAATGAAAAATGAAACATCACTTCACAAGTTAAAAGTTCTGCAGTAGCAAGACTGGAAAATCAGAAGCTGATGATCAAGGAATGAAACTGTTTTACTGTATATTTAAAGAAACATTTTTGTGCTGTATATTTATTTGCCGTGTATCACATTTTGTTATTTCTTTAATAAAATATACCTGTGGGACCTTGGCTGTAAGAACAAACAACCATAACTCAGTCAGCCATTGGGTCAGCACATTAATATCTTATATCCTTCCCGTGCCATTAAATGTCACATAGGGCTCACTAGGTAGTTTGCCAGTTTCTCCTGTCTTCAGTGAGCCTTTCAACCTCATCAAGGGAATTTATACCTATTAATTTGGCCTCTCTTAACAAAGTCCTCTTCAGAGTTTCACGCGGTCTGCCTCTTTTCTGTGGCTTGTTGTGTTCCACTTTATAACTTGTTTTGGGATTCTCTGACTGTTTCTTCTCATCACATGACCAACATTAATATACAAGTACTCTAATAAACTATGTTCTTAGTGATCTTGAAAGTTTTGAAGTATGCAGATATTTTGTGGAAGTTGTTGAGCATCATTTTGATGGCCATGATACCCATGGCTGATTCTAGCTAGATGTGGCTTAGTTATTGACCACAGCATCAGCTACCTATATCTATGATGTCATGTCAGACTGTTTGTACTTGCATCATCCATCTTCTTCACTTTCATCATAATAACTAAATACTTATATTTTAATCCATTTTGAGATACATGACAGCTGAAAAACATCACGTTTCTGACACAGGGGATAAAGAGTTAACACTCGTAATCCAAGATTTATGATTTACCCCAAACTCAGTATCAGTGTAAAAGTGTATGTATTTTTAATCTCCTTTCTTATATGTAAATATTTTCAGGAATGACAGACAAGCTGTGGAGAGATGTATTGAAGAAGAAGATCTTGACAAACTTTTGAAGCTTCCAGAAATTCTGGATGATTTTTCTGAAGCAAGCATTGTTAGAAGTGTGGAGTATTTCCTCAAGTTAGTACTTTTCACTGTGGACAGTTTTTACACTAGATTTCTAACTACTAGTGTTTGTAATAATATTTTGTGTAAAGGATATCTTCTATATATAGTCTTATATAGTCCGTTTTGAATGCCACGTAGCATTAGCACTGACAGTTTTCTTTAATGCTCACTTTCATCTTAGATGTAGTCACACAGACACACTGATTGTCCTTATACTTCCTGTAGTGTGTGCACTTTTTTCCTTCGCATACTTACTCTGACGCGCATTTGTCCACATACTTCATGTAGTATACTTCTACAATTCTGTCCCCATGCTTCCTGTATTATACAGTTGTTTCTCCATACTTCTGTTATGAACAACTCTGTCCCCATACTTCCTGTAATGTATAAGTGTGTCCCCATACTTTCTGTTGCATACAACTGTGTCCCCATACTTCCTGTAATGTACAAATGTGTCCCCATACATCATGTAATATACATTTGTGCCCCCATACTTCTTGTAGTATACAGTTGTGTCCCCATACTTCTTGTAGTATACAGTTGTGTCCCCATACTTCTTGTAGTATACAGTTGTGTCCCCATACTTCTTGTAGTATATATTTAATGAACAATTTTTTATAATTTTTTATAAATATGAAACTACGAGGCTTTGGTACAGTAAAGTAAGAGAACAAATTTTGTATGATTAGACCTCGAAAAAATCGTAGACAAAGCACTTTAGTGAGACGTGAGAGAAAGAAAAATCACAAGAGAATTACCTGGGATTCGAACACGGACTCCGGTAGGACGAGCAGCCGTCTAGCCACGAGAGAACAGCTTACGATTTTTTCGAGGTCTAATCATACAAAATTTGTTCTCTTACTTTACTGTACCAAAGCCTCGTAGTTTCCTATTTATAAAAAATTATAAAAAATTGTTCATTAAATCTATATCCGAAACTAACTTCATGTAATAAGTATTTGTTCGTTTGTTATTGTTGTCCAAGTTTGCACCAGACATGGCAGGAGACCGTGTGTATGTTTGTCTAGTTGGTACCTGCTAGAGAGAATGAATCTAAGCTACGGAATTTCTGTGTCACGACTTCGTTTCTTTCCGGGTGTCACGATCCCTTATGTCTGCTGAGCGGTTACTAAAGACTGTGTCAACAAAACACCTTTTTTGGGGTGCTAGTTGGCTAAGTCGATAGTAAGCTGTTCTCTCGTGGCTAGACGGCTGCTCGTCCTACTGGAGTCCGTGTTCGAATCCCAGGTAATTCTCTTGTGATTTTTCTTTCTCTCACGTCTCACTAAAGTGCTTTGTCTACGATTTTTTCGAGGTCTAATCATACAAAATTTCTCTTACTTTCTTGTAGTATACAGTTGTGTTCCCATACTTCTTGTAGTATACAGTTGTGTCCCCATACTTCTTGTAGTATACAGTTGTGTCCCCATACTTCTTGTAGTATACAGTTGTGTCCCCATACTTCTTGTAGTATACAGTTGTGTCCCCATACTTCTTGTAGTATACAGTTGTGTCCCCATACTTCTTGTAGTATACAGTTGTGTCCCCATACTTCTTGTAGTATACAGTTGTGTCCCCATACTTCTTGTAGTATACAGTTGTGTCCCTGTACTTCTTGTAGTATACAGTTGTGTCCCCATACTTTTTGTAGTATACAGTTGTATCCTCATACTTCTTGTGGTGTACACTATTTGTCCATCTTCACTTGATAGTCCAGTTTCCATGCTGGCTGTAGGGTTCCAGAGGGAAACAGAGTTGCTGCTAGAAATATAACCATTTTATTTTTGTTCTTGAAACCAGAACAACAGAGGAAAAACTCAAGCTAGCAACAAGAAGTGTTCCTGAGACAGAACTTCCATGGATTAAAGAACAAACAAAGCCAACTTTCAGTGAACAAAGATGCTATATCCTGTATCCTTTATTGGCTTTATTGGTTATAAAGATGAAGCTGGCCATTAACGTTTAACTTTTCCAGTGAAGGTTTACAATATTTTGTTTTCCTTGCCTGTGTGGTGAAGGCAAAAACAACAAGATTATTGGTACAGACTCATATATGTCCCCAAGAGGTGGGGGAGTTTATTGGGAAGCTTCTTTGATTGACTTCACGAAGTTTTAAAATGTACAGGAGTGTCATTTCCAGTCAGATTCAGCGCCTGTTTCTGAGATTTTCACTGAACAGAGACAACTGTGCTTATTTGTTCTGCTGTCCTTGGACCTCTTTACAGATCATAAATGGCAAATTTTGTAGTCTTTTGAGTTTTCCTGCACCAGAAGCAAGATCCTGATGCTCCATCCTAATGCTAGAAGTCTTGCAGGATGAAAGGAGGTGTACTACCACCTACTAGCTTTCCTTGTGGTGTGTCTTCTTATTGAAGATCTTACTGTGTAACAAGGATTTGGTGAATGTTTATATAAACATTTATGTCCAAATATAGGTAAGTTACACAATAAAAAAGCAGTCTGAATCCAAAATAACCATATTCCTCAGAACTACTTAAGCTTCAAAACAGAGTAACAGAGGATAGCCAAGCTCCTAGCATGGCATCAGCTACCAAGATCTTTTAAGAGAAGTGATGACTGCAGTAAAACTGGTTCTAGTAATGAAGTAAACAAGAATGGCAGAAAGTAAGATGAGCACATATAAATGAACATGCAACAATCCAATATTTTAGCAAAAGCCTTTTTCAAGGATCACCTACACAAACAACACAACAGATAAAAACACCTAAAAAATAGATGAACCATTAAACATTTAGTGTCTTTCTAACAAGGAGGATGCCAAAACAACTAAATGTTTAATTGTTCATCTGTGTTTTGGTGCTTTTATCTATTGTGGTGTTTTTGTTTGTCATCCTTGAAAAAGGCTTTTGCTGAAATATTCAGTTGTTGTATGTTCCTCGTTATACATGCTCACTCTTTCTATATTGTTAATAACAAGAAATGCAACATATATGATGATGTGATTTAAACTGAATTTTGCTGATAAGACAAGGGCAAATTGCCTGAAATGTTCACTTGGACATCAACTTCACATGCTGAACTGAATTGTACACAGCAGATGATTCATGAGCACAGAAAAGCGACACTTGTCAAAACAATATTTTTGACAATAACTCATGACAGGTTCATGAGAATCCTGTGAAACTTACTGAACACAAAATTCACTGACCATGTTATTGAAATTCTATAAAAGATTGATGCTCTTTGAATCAATTCATATGAAAATTCATTGCACATGTATGGCTCATCTCACTACAAAACTAGGACTCATCATCATTGGACATTTATAGACTGGACAGTCACAAAGTGTAGTGGCCAGACAATTTAATGTGGTTAGAAGCACCATTAGTCACCTTTGGAGACAATTTCCAGAAACTGGCTCAGCTGCAAACCGGCCACACAGTGGAAGACCCGTAATCAAAACTCCTGCCAAAGTCCGCTTCATACGGCTGCATCACTTCAGGAATCAGATTGCATCTGCATCCTCAACAGTCCAGTCAGTGACAGCAGCTCGTTGAATTTCAGATCAAATGGTCAGGAACCGGCTGCATGACGCTAGTCTTTGGGCTAGAAGACCCTACAGATGTCCTGTTCTTACAAGCCGGCATCGCCAGAACTGACTGCAGTTGGTGAACCAGCATCATCAATGGACTGTTGCGAATGATTGGAGAAGGGTTTGGTTTAGTGATGAATCATTCTTTCTGCTCCAGTGACATGATACAAGGAGAAGAATTTACCGCAGAGTCCATTAGCGCTATGCCCAGAACTGTGTGGATGAAGATCCTCCTCATGGTGGTGGAGGTGTACTGCTGTAGGGGACGATCAACTTCATGGGAAGAAGTGACCTGGTGCAAATTGAAGGATGCCTGAGTGCCCAACAATATGTCACTGAAATTCTTCGTCCTCATGTCCTTCCACTTCTGGCTGCACCAGGGTAAATTTTTCAGCAGGATAATGCTTGACCTCATGTGGCATAACTCACCACCCAGTTCCTTGCTGACAACAACATCCAGACCATTCCGTGGCCATCCATGTCATCAGACATGAACCCAGTAGAACACTTATGGAATGAACTCAACAGATAAGTCCGCCTGCGAGATGTGTCCGACAGTTGTCTCTTGCACCGTGGGAAGAGTGAGCAGCCATCCCACAATGGATCCAATGGCTAATTGGATCCATGTCAAGGAGATGTCATTCTCTGATACAGGCCAGAGGAGGCCATACACCTTATTAAAGTTGAGGCCTCAGTCACAAAGAATAAAAGTCCAAACCAAATTTAATAAAATCATTTCATTGTTAAAGCCTTAAAGTTTCTTCATGCCAAGATTGAAACATTAATTCTGTAAAATAAAATTTTGATACAAGTTTGAAATTTGGTGTCCATTACGACTACTGTAGTGTTGCATTTCATTTTTTGAACAGTATATGTTTTTGTAAAACTGAACCATGCATCACCAAGATCTTTTAGCTGTGTGAGAGATCTACATCATCACCATGTAGCTGTTCAAGCTTATTTGGTGGATAATCCACTTGTTAATTGCTAATCCTTACTGAGAAATTTTTGCAGTTAAGTTTGATAATGTAATGTTTTATTTGCTTGGGTTTTTGTAGGTATCATCACAGGCTTAGACACTGTCAGGATGTTGTAAAAACCATGAAATATTGTTTGTTGATCCTTAATGATGATAGAAATGTCATGCTGTGTCAGAGATTCAGCCCACAGTTTCTTCAAGAAGAAGTCAGGGCCATGTCCTTTGATTGTGTGTTGGTGAGAAGATGTGAAACTTTTTATCACAGTTGTAGTACTTTCTGTTGAGAAGATAGGCGAAATGAAGGTGAATGTTGGAGCAATAACTTAGCTACCAGGGCCAGAGAGTCATAGCTGGCAAAGGTCATATCACTATCTTCTTATGACATAGAAACGTTTCGGTTGGATGATGATGTTATATGTTATAGTTTAGCTACAAGGGCTGGATTGTTGTGGTTTGACAAGATCCTGTCCTTGCATTCTTATAGTGCCCCCAGGTACAAGCTGTTGTGTTGCTTCAGTCTGGCTGGTGGAGTAAGGATTAACATATTCTGCATGGTGATGGATTTACTGATAAACTTATTTCTTAGGCCTTTTCCTCATCTGAACCCTCACTCCTTGTTTATAAGATCATCATTGCATTCATCAGCTGATATTAACTCCATGATTGCAGTTATATTTCATCAACAAAACACTCAGAGAAGGCAAAGTCTTTGGGAATCATACAAGCATGTACTGTTTTACAGTATCTTGTCTTGTGCTATCTCCCTGTAACTGGGAGCTGGTGTTCTTTGCAGCCGATGCTGTGAAGGTGTTGAGGCACAACATCGTGTCGACTTGGGAGCAGGTATGGCAGCTATTTTTTCAGTTCCAGAGCGCAGCTAAAGTGCAGGGGATGTGCAATGCTTCTTTAGCAGACTCCACCACCATGGGGACTATGGTGATCCCTGCCCTGTTAGCCAGGCTAGGCCTGTTATTGGGGGTACCACAGAGAGGTGGGACAGGGTCTTGGTCAGCTATGGTTCGCTAACCCTGACTCTAGCATATCAGCTGGGGGTCACTGAATGCCTAATCGGACAGCGTCTTCACATACTAGTTTGCTGTACAGGTTACTACTGAAAAAAGTGGACATGTTTTAATGTTAAATAGTTCACTTAAAAGTCAGCTTTTTACTGCAAGCAGAGATAACCAAGTTCATGAGGTAGAACTTTATAAGTTTTCCTGCTGCTTTTTACTTTATCATTGTCATAAAGCCCCAGAGTTGCTATATTTCTGGTAAACTGTGTGTGTGTGTTTTGTTAGATGTTGCCACAAGCAACAGTAAAGTGTTAACTGATTTGTGATAAATGGTCTAAGAAATGATCTGCAAATGGATACATCAGCAGCGGAGCATTTTGCTTACAACCGAGATTATGTTGTATATCTTTGAATATCTTGAATCACTACTAACTAGTAATAGAGATAGGGAAATTAAAAGGAGGACATCTATCGCTCTTCAGAAAGTAAAACAACTAAAGAATCTGTGGAGAGGAGCAGACAGAACCACAAAAATAAGATTTTTAAGGGCATGCATCTTTCCCATTGCAACATATGCCTGTGAGACCTGGACACTTAACAAAACAGCTGAGAAACTCATAAATGCCTTTGAATGTAAATGCTACAGAAGAGTTCTTCAAATATGGACACAAAAAAGAACAAATACATCCATACTACAAGAACTTAATATTGAAGAAGGCTGGCTAGTAAAGAGGGTTAAAGAGAGAAAACTTAAATATTTTGGACACATTAAACGTCATGATAATCTAGAGAAGACCATCTTGGAAGGGTACATAATTGGAAAAAGAAAGAAAGGAAGACCAATGCGAAGATGGCTGCAAGACATCGTTGACGATCTGCAAATGGATGCATCAGCAGCAGGCCACTTTGCTCACAACCAACAGGCCTACAGGAGTGCTGTTAGGGAGGCAAAGTTCCGCAAGGGATATGCAAATGAATAAATATTGTATACAACATATTCTGGTTTACAATATGTGTGTATAAAAGTATGTTTTTATTATATGTGTGTATAAAATAGATATATGTTTTTATTATATGTATATAAAATAGCAATAAGATGGACAGCATTGGTGAACAAAAGTAAAGGTAGACCAAAGGAGACATGGAGAAGAACACAGAGGATTTTGAGCAGTAGGGGGCTCATCTGGGCAAGAGTGGAAAAAAAGACAAAAAACAGGCATTTGTGGGAAACCTATGTGCCTTGGATGCTAGAGGTTCAGAAAATATATATAGATATAGGTTTTTATTATATGCGTATAAAATGGATATATGTTTTTATTATATGTGTATAAAATAGATATATGTTTTTATTATATGCATATAAAATAGATATATGTTTTTATTATATGTGTATAAAATAGATATGTTTTATTATGTATATAAAATAGATATATGTTTTTATGTGTATAAAATAGATGTTTTATTATATGTGTATAAAATAGATATATTTTATTATGTGTAAAAAATAGATATATGTTTTTATTATATGTGTAAAAAATAGATATATGTTTTTATTATATGTGTATAAAATAGATATATGTTTTTATTATATGTGTATAAAATAGATATATGTTTTTATTATATGTGTATAAAATAGATATATGTTTTAATTATATATGTATAAAATAGATATGTTTTATTATGTATATAAAATAGATATATGTTTTTATTATATGTGTATAAAATAGATATGTTTTTATTATATATGTATAAAATAGATATGTTTTATTATGTATATAAAATAGATATATGTTTTTATTATATGTGTATAAAATAGATATATGTTTTTATTATATGTGTATAAAATAGATATATGTTTTTATTATATGTTATGTGTTTTTCAGAGCCTGATAGAGTACCTACATTTCTTACTACCTTGGACACCAACTGTACCAGAGTCAGTGCACAATATTCCATCCTTAGAACAGGTATTACTCTGAGAATCATTTGTCTAACATGCAGTCAGCAGTTACTGTTATTCCTGTTGTTATCATCTTTAGGGAGATCTTTGTAATTTAGCTATCATCTTGCCAGTTCATGTCTTTCATACTTCATTCCTTTTGTTCTGTGCTGATCATCTTTGATAGTCATGTTGCTCCTTTCTCTGCACTCTAATTTTGTTCTAAGGAAGTGGATTGTCTTTCTTTTCCTATGGCACTTGATCAGTGTATTCAAGTATTTTTCTCTCCTTTCTCCCTCTGAGTTTTCCAGTGATTGTCAACTTCTTTAATGCCTGTCTTCTTAAGACATGTCCAGAAAACTTTGGTTGTTTTTTTTTCACTATTGTTTTGATTAATTTTTTTATTTCAGGTTGTCCAGGGTATAAGTTCTATCTTTCTGTAGACCATGTCTGATACATTCAGTTTCTGCTTCAGCTGTGCAGAAGATTTCCTTAGGAAAAGAAGGTGTGATAGTTGGTTCCCATTACCTTCCATTAGTATGTGTATGGTCTCTCTTTGCTAGTGTTTGTCTAAAGAGAACAACCATTGCATGGTAGCCAAGGGTGCCTAATCATGAACTTATTTACTACATTCCCTGCAAGCAGTTCCGTTCAGTTTCATCAGCCAACCAGCTTCTGCTGACTCTGAGTATTCCGGTGACATGCTCTTCATAGAGTGCTACTTTCTTGATTGTGTCTAGGATGAATACTTCAGTGATTGTGGGTTCCAAATACATATCATGGACCCATTGTCTCCACGACCACTACTTTTCTCATTTCCCATATATTCTTTATTATTGTTAATAATGTTGTTATCGTGTTGTTTAGTATTACCAAATCATGCAGTATTATCAAATCATGTTGTTTAATATTACCAAAGGATAACTCTCTTTCTTGGTGGAGCTGAGGTGCTAGTTTTCATTCACATATACAATCTTGCTCACTGTTAATTGACATGTCACTGTATAAAGTTGATACACATCATGATTGTACATCTTATACAGTTGTTACAATTTTAGTCATTTTGATATGTGCTAATTGAATACTTTTTTTTCTGCACCTGCAATTGTAGATCATTGATTGGTTGAATGCACTTATAGATGGACACTTCCAGCAGCTGAAGCTAGCGGAGGATGCCAGCAGAGTTATTGACTCTCTCAAGGAGCAGGTATCTGTGATGGTAAGTCTTAAACTTTCTTTGAGGCTCACTGAAAACCTTGTTCTGCTGCTTCTTGGTTCTCTGATAGACAGGCTCTTTATTCATCCAGGGTTACTGAGATGAGAGATCAAGAAGCTTACTACAGTGGTGGAGTTTGTTGAATAGTCAGTTTCTTTAGTCCACCCTGAAATTTTGCAAGCCAGTGTGACCCACTCCCCATCCAGCTTGATGATGCATTTCTAGATCATCATGTTGTGTTGTCTGCTGCAAGATAACTCATACATGCTCATGTTGGAAGATCCAGTAACAGTCTCATCCTGATCCTTAATATATGACAGAAGAAGCTTTTCTGTCTCCAGAAGTTGAGTGTTACAGAGCTGGGTTGTCTTCTCTGTCCTCCCTGCTCACCTCAAGTCAGTGTCTTTCTGTTGTTGTTTTTCTAACATGTAAGAAGTCTTCTAGTTGGTTATTTCAGTATCCTTACTCTTGCCTGTGATTTATATTTATTTTACCTGAAGACATAATTGCAAGACATGATCATTGTAGATAATTTTTACATCACTTTATCCTACATTTTCATTGGTCAGCTTCAGATGTTTCTGTTGTCTTTAACTTCTTTTTTCAGCTTTCCAAGTCATTAAGGCTCATTGCTGCAGATAAAAGTTTGTCTCCATTCCTCTCTGTTCCTAATCTTCTCTTTCCAGTTGATGACACCAATTTCCTTTATAGCCTCTTCTGTGTTGTCTTTCCATCTCT